>UNPR01000263.1:0-61395 GCA_900536425.1 Hymenoscyphus linearis | reverse complement strand
GGCCGCAGGCCGCGCTATTCCCATTAGGCATCTCCATACTATCTCCGATTAGGCAACTCCAACCCACTATTGCATTCACTAAGCGAAGCACCAAAACACTATACCGAGCCACATTCACGCCCTCACACTAACAGTCTTGCACCAACACTTAGATAAGTTAGATTAAAGCTACTAAATCGTTACTATCTCATTCAGTCTATATATCTGTTCCGAATCTGAAAACTCCTAAAGACATCTAGATCCCTGGTAATTACCAGAATTGCGTGCACTTTAGTCCCTTATTCAAAGATGTTGTTTTTGAAGAGATAGTCCTACTACTCTAATATTGTTAGTATAATAGATATAGAAGAAGCGTCTTTAGTATAAAATGTAGTTAGCGGTTATAGATATATAGTGTCTAAATACTAACTATAGCTCTTTTTATTAGGGTTATTCTTACTATTAGAGTCATTTCCTAATTCTTTACACATAAAGATATTATATAGAAATTATTTTGTAAAACACTTATTTGGTGTTTATCTACTAGTTTAGAATAATAGTATTATATAAATAATATTAGATTAATACTTTATTACTCTTAATCTAATAAATCTTAGGTTTATAACTTATATATAACAGACTCAAATAATTAGATTATTAAAGAACCATCTAGATAAATATTTAACCAGCTATAATCTTTTAAGTACTAGATTAGTAAAGGGTTTCCTTTTGATTTTAGGTAATTATATTATATAGTTACTATATAGTTTAACATTAGATTACTTTTGATTTAATAGACTTTACCTTGCTACCTCTTTATATTTTAGTCTAGAACAATAGAAGTATATAGAGACTATCTAGATAAATAGTAAAGTAATCTTATTCTAAGTTATAAAAATCTAAAGTTACTTATCTATCAAGTTAGTATAATTACACTATAAATTCACAATTTAAATAAGACTCAATGTAATATACTTTTTTTCAAGATATCTTTATCTATTTATTAGAGTAATAGTATCTATTATCCACTCTTTAGATCAGTACTAGCGTTATTTTAGTCTAGATTATATAACTTTTAGAAGCCTTCCTCTTTAAGTAAGAGCAAGTATATTAAATTAACTTTTTCTAGACAAATACCCTTGTAATTATAGAAAGGTTTAATCTAATAGACTTTAATCTAAGACCTCTTTTTCTATTTCTTTAGAAGAATAGTATAAAGTAAATACTGTGAAGGTTCGATTTCGAGTTTTATGGTGAATGGATTTGCACATGTTAGTCGCTTAGGTGAATAGGGGTAAAGTGCGGGGTATAAGCGAGAGTGAATAAGGGGTATTACTTGTAAGTGCGGGGTAAGCGAAAGTGAATAGTGCTATTACAAATACGGGGTATTCTAGGTTCTATAGCTATTTAGTTAGTTCTACCGCGAGGAGTCCTCCTTCTCTCCTTATAGACAATCTGCTCTATTACCTACCCTAACATATTGTCCGCCTTCTACGAATTAATACGATCGACATAGTCATTATATCTTAACATGGCCGACCTACCACCTTAACTAGACCACTTCGAGGCTAGCGACCTTTATAACTATCGTAACGACCCACGAGCGCTCTCTAAAGCCGCGACCCAAAACCCCTAGGTCTTCTAGTAGATATTTAAGAACATTATCGAGAGCTTAGAGAGCGAAAGACAAAGACACGTAGAGGCTCTTCGAGACAAACAAAAAGTAAAGAAAGACATTTAGAAACTCTAGAATAAAAATACGCAACTTTACAATTAATTAGTTAACACTTAGAAACTCTAGAATAAGAATATATAACTTTATAATTAATTAGTCGTACTTTAAAACTAGAATAACGCCCTTAGAGCTTAACCCGCCCTAGCGAATACGTCTTAACAAGTACTTGTTACGCGTTCGCTAGTATACCTAGATCCTATTAAATTCGGTAGTACACTTCGATCTCCTTCTAACCTTCGTAGCTACCTTATTAGCGCGAGAATTAAGCTTTAACAGAACTAGGATTAGTAGACTACTAAGACCGACCGTATAAACTACGTTTTAAGCACTCTTAAAGGTAAAGCACGTAGGTATATTAACCCTTATATTAATGAACTCGGACAATTCGGCCCGGCTTTATAGTCTGTTAACGACATCTTTACTACCTTAACCAACACCTTTAGTAATCCTTATTTATAAAGTAACGCCTTTAACAAGCTCTACAAGCTTTAACAAGGTAATATAAGAACTAGTAACTTCCTCGCTAACTTTTTATCCCTCTATATAGTAGTATATTCTTAAGGATACGAAGCTTATACCCTACTACAAAATGCCCTAGATTCGAGAGTTACTAATCGCGTCTTATAGAACCCCCTTTATAGCGACAGACTCGATCTAACAAATTTAGCCTCCCTTATATAAGATACTAACTATGTCTGCCGCCGCGTTTTTAGCGAGAATTTCCTTAATAAGAAGCCTACTAGTAGACAATCTATTCTCCCGCCTACTTTACCTCCTATCTCTATAGCGGAACCTGGTGGCGACCCTATAGATTTAGATGCTCTAAAGCTCGGCGGTAAAGTAATTTAGACGAAAAAGGATATCGAGGACAAGAAGCGCGCGACTACGCTAGAGGAGAAGAAGGCTTAGAAGGAATACTAGACTAAGTATAACTTGTGTTTCTACTACGACTCTCCTAACTATAACCTAAAGACCCCCTGTCCTAAATTAGAGAAGGCGAAAGAGACAAAGGCGAAGAATAAGGCGGGAAAAGCTTAGTCTCTAGCGATAGTCGCCGTCGGAGACGTAAAAGGAATAAGGTACTAAGGCTCTCTATATTAGAGGAAAGGTAGAAGAACGTTATAGAAGTCCCTTATAAAGTAGTTTACAAAGATACGAATACTAATAATCTATATATTACTTCTACTACTTATTATATACTTGATTCTAGTGCCTTAGCTTAACACTTTATCAATTCTACCTACGCGTAACGAAATAGATTTGTTTTTAAACTACTCGCTCGGCTACGAAGTCTTTATATTATAGACGGACGACCTTCTATTATAGGTGCTATTATATATACTGTTACTTTAGATTTAATTATTAGTAAGTATATTAAACGTTAGTAGCGGTTTTACGTTACTACGCTAGTATCTTACAATATTATTCTAGGACAGCCTTAGCTAGCTCTTTATAATCTAGACATAGACTAGGCAGGACGAATTATTAACTTTTACTTAGGGTTTTATAAAGCCTACTATATTCCGAAAAGATTAGATACTATACGAGTTACCTGTGTAAGGGAGGAGAACCGAGTACTACTGCCGCGGAAAGTAGGCGCTACCGCTTTTTATACGCTTGTAAAGACTTATAGAGTTGAGGTGTTCTCTTTATCCCTCTTTAAGATTGATTAGCATTTATAGAGGTCGGGGATAGTTTTAGACGACTCTTTAGTTAAGGAACCTCGTTAGATTTGTCTCGAGAATCTTAATAGCCCTTAGCGGATAGAGCGTATTTTATAGGAGGGTTTTTTATCCCTGCCTAACTTTGATATCCCTAGAACTCGACGACAGAGAGCCTTAGAGCTCTATTTACGTAGCGTATTAATAGAGGACGTAGAAATCGCTTTACGACTAAATTTAGAAGTTAACCCTACTTCTCTATCACTACAACACTACTACCGTCACTTACCACTTTTTAACAGAGACGTAGCTAATACCCTACTACTATACCGGGATTACGATCTCTATATCGAACTTAAGCCTAATAAGACTCTACCTTATAGTAAACTATATAATATGTCTAAACTAGAGCTTCTAGTTTTACAAAAGTACCTTAAGGAACAGTTAGACAAAGGCTTTATCCGCGCTAGCACCTTACCTATAGTATTACTAGTTTTATTTACGAAGAAGCCTAGCGGTGGCCTCCGCTTTTACGTAGACTATCGACTCCTAAACGATATTACTATTAAGAACCGGTATCCTATTCTACTAATTTAAGAGACTCTTTAACGCTTAAGTAAAGCTCGATACTTTATAAAGCTCGACGTTATCGCTGTATTTAATCGAATTAGGATAAGGGAAGGAGACGAATAGCTTACTGCTTTTAATACTAGATACGGCTTATTCGAGTCCCTTGTTATACCTTTCGGCCTTATAAATGTCTTAGCCACCTTTTAAGCCCGAATTAACAAGGTTCTTTGTCCGTTCCTAGATATCTTTTATACTACTTTTATAGACGACGTACTAGTCTATTCCGATAACCTTTAATCCTATCGCTAGCACGTCTACTAAGTCCTTGATACTCTTTAAGCCGTAGGACTAAATTTAGATATAAAGAAGTACGATTTCGAAGTATAAGAGGTTAAGTACCTTAGTATAATAATTAACACTAAGGGGGTACGAATAGACCTAGAGAAAGTCTCTATAGTAGTCCGCTGGTAGACGCCGTCTAATCTTAAGGACTTATAAGCCTTCCTTAGGTTCTTAAACTTTTACTGTCGCTTTATTAAGGACTTCTTGTATATCGTTAAACCTCTTAACTTCTTATCTCGGCAAGGTGTGTCCTAGTCCTAGGATTTAGATTGTAAGCACGCGTTCTAGACTCTTAAGCGAGCCTTTGTTTTAGCCCCTATTCTTCGTCACTTCGATCATACTAAAGAAGTAGTCTTAGAATATGACTCTTCGGATTTTATATCTACTATAATACTTTCTTAGTACTTCGATAGCGTTTTACACCCTATTACGTTTATGTCTCGAGTCTTTAACCCCGCCGAGTGTAATTACGAGATTTACGACAAGGAGCTCCTTACTATTATATAAGCTTTTGAATCCTAGCGAGCCGAGCTGGCCAGCGTCGAATACCCGATTTTAGTTCTTATAGACCACTAGAATCTTAAGTATTTTATAACTACTAAGCACCTCACTCGTCGCTAAGTACGCTAGAGTAAGTTCTTGTCTTCTTTTAATTTTGTTATTAAAGTGGCCCCTGTAAAAGACCTTGTTAAGCCCGACTCTTTGACTCGCCGCTCCTAGGATTTGCCCTAAGACTTGAACGACCCTCGCCTAAAATACTAAGATTAGGCCCTACTTAAGGAACGTAATTTAGACCCTGCCTTACGCCTGTCACCTATTTAACTTAGCGAGATTAAGAAATCCGACGATTAGAGGATTACTCGTATACTTAGAGAAGGTTATCCTAACGACCCCTTTTAAAAGCGAGTATCTACTAAAATAAATCGTATTAACCGTACTCTATACTCTAAAGAGGTGTCGCTATCGGAGTGTGTGATTCGCGACAATCAGTTATACTTTTAGGACCGCTTATACGTTCCTAATACTAGTTTACGTATATAGCTACTTTAAAAAAGCTACGATTCTGTCGAGAGCGGCCACCCGGGACGAAACAAGCTATTCGAGTTAGTTTCCCGCTATTATTAGTGGCTAAAACTTTACTACGATATAGCGTAGTTTTATAAAGCTTGTAAGAATTACGCTCGTAACAAGTACTCTTAGCTTCGTTATTAGGGCACTCTAAAACCACTTCCACTTCCTCTTTAGCGTTAGACCGACTTGTCTATAGATTTTATAGGACCTATTACTTAAGTAGACGGTTTTAACTAGATAATAGTAGTAACTGACAGACTTTCTAAGGACTGCTATATCATCCCTTATAAGACGACTATAAACGCAGCCGACTTAGCTCACGTCTTTGTTCGAGAGATTTAGAAGCTTTACAGACTCTCTAGTTTAATTGTTTCCGATCGAGGAACCTTGTTTACATCTGATTTTTAGAAGGCTGTCTGTAAGATACTATAAATTCAGGTATAGCTCTCGACAGCTTACCATCATCCTAAGACCGATAGCTAGACTAAAATTATAAATAAGTCGGTAGCGAAATATCTTCGACTCTATTTAGACTTCGCTTAGAAAAAGTGGGTATAATATCTTCCTTTAGTAGAATTTACTATAAGGAATGTTATAAACAGCTCTACTAGAATGTCCCCCTTCTTTGTAAACTACGGTTACTATCCTCGGCTAAGCTTTTTACTACTAAGAGACCTAGATTCTTTGTTACTAAAAGAACTAGCTGGTACGTAGTTCGTACAAAAAATATAAGAAATCCTCGAATTGCTTTAAACTAACCTACTAGCTGCTCGAGACTCTATAGAGTCCTTAGCTAATAATTCGAGAACCCCTGCTCCTGACTATCGAGTAGGTGATTTAGTGCTATTAAGTACTAAGAACATCCTATCTACGCGTCCTATTCCGAAGTTTGACGCTAAGTTTATTAGTCCGTTCTACGTTTTATAAAGAGTTAACTCGTACGCTTATAAGCTAGACTTGCCAGTCGAACTTAAGGCTATCTACCTAGTCTTCTATACTAATTTACTACGTCCCTCGGCGGGCACTCCGCTTCCTAGCTAATCTAATCTACTAGCGATGCTAGTAGCACTTAATAATAGTGGTTAAGAGCTCTAGGCAATCGATAAAATCGTCGACTCTAGGCGTTAGAACGGCTAATTTTAGTATTTTGTACAGTGGCGAGGTTATAACGAGAGTACCTGGGAACCTCTTGAAAACGTCTTTTCAGGGTCTATATCTCGCGCCTTATTCTATTGTTCTTTTCCTAATAAGTTATAGCCTACTTCCGAGGAACTAAACGCTGCTCGAGCTACTTCGAAGTAGTAGAGTTTTAGTAATAGTTTAGTATAAGGGGGGGCCTTATGTGAAGGTTCGATTTCGAGTTTTATGGTGAATAGATTTGTATATGTTAGTCGCTTAGGTGAATAGGGGTAAAGTGCGGGGTATAAGCGAGAGTGAATAAGGGGTATTGCTTGTAAGTGCGGGGTAAGCGAAAGTGAATAGTGCTATTGCAAATGCGGGGTATTCTAGGTTCCATAGCTATTTAGTTAGTTCTACCGCGAGGAGTCCTCCTTCTCTCCTTGCGGACAATCTACTCTATTGCCCACCCTGACAAATACTCTCTAGGTATAGATTTAAATAACTTTAATATAATGAATGCTAGTTCAAGAAAAGTGATCTACTAAGTTAGAACAATAGTACTAGTTAGCTATTTTGTAGAGAAATATACTTTAAATCTTCGTAGAATATAATCTAATAGACTTTATATTATATACTCTTTATCTATATATATAGAATACTAAAATTAAAGCAATAATATCTAGAAATATTTTAATATATAATTTAGTTATATTAATTTAATAAGTACTAATCGAGAAGTCTTTTATCTATTATTATAGAACAACTATATTAGAAAGAAGTCTTATAGATATATACTTAAGTAAGACTTCCTCAGACTTAAACTCAAGGTTTCTACCTAAAGGCGCTTTACCTATTAAGTTAGAACGAATATATCTACTAGATAATATATTAATTATTACTGATATAATCTTAATCTAATAGTTCCTAAATTAAAATATTTCATTTCTTAGTCTAGAACAATAGTGTTTATAGGAAAGTAGGATGTGAAATACTTAAGTTATATTAATCTAATAACTACTAATTTAACCCCTTTTCCTTATTCTATTAAGATGATAATTTTATAAAGATATCTAATTACTATTTATCCGAGAAAGCACTTAAGAGAATTTATCTAATTAATTTTGGTTTAATTCTATTATTTTAAGATAATATATTTTAATAGATATTTAAGCAACATTTACAATATATAGATAAAACAACCTAGAAGAAGTGAGTTTATATCGAAGTGAAGCTGTCTGAGAATTAGTAGTTCAACAAATTAATACTTCAGGTTACGCACGTATTGTAGAAATTCAAAAATATCACATAGAAAAAGCAAGTGTTTTGATGTTCAAATGTCAGGTTCTCATTTCAGTACTCGTGTTTGCCAAATGTACGCGCCATTATCTGTACTGTATTCCATAAAAAGACCCCAAAACACCCCAAAGAACGACCCATATTCATCACCAAACCGATGATTTCATTTTACATGATGAAAAAAGTATACACAGCAGCAAGCAAACCACCAAATTACTCCACCCCGCTTCATTACTTCAAAAAAAAAAAAAAAAAAAAAGCTCAGGCTTTGGCCTTCTTGGCCTTCTTTGCCGGCTTTGCGACAACTTCTTCCTCTTCTTCATCATCCTCGTCCTCATCGTCAGTGGCACCACGCTTGGTACCAGCGCCAGCACCCTCCAACAAAGCGATGAACTCATCCTCATCCTTCGTCTTAATCCCCATCTCCGCAATCTGGTTCAGCTTCTTGGGGCCGGCTTCATTTCCAACAAGGACAAATGTTGTCTTCTTGCTCAGGGCCTTAAGAAGTTTACCCCCGTACAACGTGACCAAATCCTCGGCCCCCTTTCTCGTAATTGTGGGCGGGATACCAGTAACAATGATCGACATTCCCTTGAGAATGTCGCCCTTTCCAGCGAGCAGAGCCTTGACGTTAGCTGGGAGATCGGCACCGCCAGTATTTGCGGGCTTCTTTGCATTCTCCGCGCGCTGCTCCTCGACCGGCTTGGTCTTTTTTGCGGCCGTGTTGGCCTTTGGTGGGGGAGCGGGAGCTTCTTCATCGTCATCGTCGTCGTCGTCGTCGTCAGAGGGGCCCTTGGCCTTGCCCTTGACGACTTTGGGCTTTGCGGCGGCCTTCTTGGGAGCGGTGGCAGCAGCGGCAGCAGGCTTCTTCTCCATGGCGATGGTTCCGCCTAGGAGGGTCTGGGTGGTGACTTTGGCGTCGGATTGACCTTCGCCTTTGAGCGTCTCCAGTCGCTCGTTGGCAGCATCGAGTGATGCGAATACTGCGTTGACATTGCCCTCGTTCGTGACAATGTAGACCTCGTTAGAGGCCTTTGCTGCCTTCTTTGGAGGCATTGCGACAGACGTTGGTGGTGTTGGTTGAGGGGGAGAGGTGGAGAGGGTCTGAGGGGGATATGAGGGAGATCTGACGGAGCGATGAGAGGGGTCTGTGGGTGAGGTCGATCGTGGGACTTGTGAGAGAATTCGCGAAAAGAGAACAGAATAGAACGTTTGTATGAGATGAACTCAGATGCGCGAGCGACGAGAATTTATGTTGGTAGGGGCTTCTGGAAAGGGTGCTGTCAGATTGTTGTGGAGGTGGTGGTTGGTGTCAGGTCCAAACAATGCCTGCTGCTGTTGTGCCGCCCCATTTTAGGCGGAACCCCCCAATTTCAGGCTGCAGCTCTAGGGGAAGACGCGAGCGCGACAAGATCGAGGGCAATATTATCACGCTAACACGTGGAGTTACCTACTTTGGAAATACTAGGCTTACATTGCCACTTCCTTCTTTCACATTCAGAGATTTACTGACTATGAGTCTTACAGGTTACAGGCAGCGAGAGTCACGATTACTTGCATGCCCCAGTTAGATTCAGTCACAAAAGAACAGCAGATCCTACCCTCGCCCTTGTGTGGAATCTCCTTCGAGAATTGTCTCAAGAAGTCTGGTTGTGGCAAAGTGCTACGAGAAACTATTCACGGACTTGACTCTTCACAGTTCTTCTACATGTATATCCCTGTCTTTCAACCTGGAAGAAGGTGGAAGAAGGAGGAAGGTGGACCCACACCTTGAAGAAGAGATTGGATGAAGAAGTAAAAGCGAGGCATTCCACTGGCCAGAGATAGCATTTAGACTGCCGGGAAAGCTGAAGCGAAGACAGACTAGATGATGGGTTTGGGGGGATTGAACCGTGCAAGGAGCGGTGTGGGGGTGGGGTCTTATTTGGCAACCAGTCGTTGAATAAAGCACTCAATGTATTGCGCACTCATAACCACATTTCTAGATGTATAAAACTGGTTCTCTGGTCCAGAAGTGTCAATTCAACGGGAACAGGTCGGTTTGTTTATTCTTTATCACGTGGTCGGCTATCAAACTGCGTCTCCCAATTTTCGGCTCCCTTTTTCGGCCCCAAAATCCGAAGCGAGAAACTCAATTTACCGCCGCCTAACTAATTCCTTTCATCTTACCCACTTTTGGTGTTCAATGAGGTTCTGAGTTAATTAGTGGCAGCACAGCAACAAAGGTTGGGTGGGAGCATTTGCGCACGATTATTCACACAACCATCTTCCTTTTATCTACCAATCCAATAATTGTCATCTATCAGATTCTATGTGTCGCTCATATGTTGTCCTTGGGAGATTTCTTAGCTGCCAATTATGACAGACAATGTCGAATATAGCTTTCCTCAGCTATTAACCCCCAATGTGCAATGCCAACTGTATATGATAATTGTTCTCTGTAAGTTTCCTTGTACTTTGATATTTTGTCAGAAATGGGCTATCCTTTCTAGAATTCCTTGCAAAATAGCATCTAAAGCTGTACACCACGCAATCATCAGGTCCTCTGCCACTCCATCTTCCATCACCAACCTCCTCCAGATCTTAGCTTTTGCCATCACACCATGTCGTTGCGTTTTCTAATATCTCCTTCCGTCCCAACCTTTACAATATGTTGGGTCACTACACCCTTCTCAGTTTCAGTCCCAATGCTCCCATTTTCCCCAACATGACCGCGTATATCCTCCAAAGCCTTCTCAGCAATCTTCGTATGATACGTCTCGAAATCCTTTACGCTCACTCGATTTTCGAACAACTCGTCGATTTCTTCCAACGATCGGTTTTTTGTTTCGGGGAGGAAGAAGTAGTAGAATGTGGCAGCGATAAAATTGGACCCCATCCAAATCCAACCATATTTCACACCCTTGGAAAGGATTAGAATGCTTCTTCTGAGGGAAAGGGGATCTCGTACGTACCCAATTGAGCTTATTAGGGTTAATAAAATAAGGCGAACAAAACCCCACCAACCAAGCTAGTAAAAAGTTCAAACTAATCGCCGTCCCCAAAGTCCACGCTCTCAGTTTCGAATTCACAAGTTCCGTACTGATGGGATAGCTGATCATCCCTACACCTCCATTATAGCAGAAGATAAAGATTGCGGTACTGGCGATGAGTGATTTCCCAACCGCGCGTGTGTTTTCTGGGGTCTGGAGTTGGCCTGCGATACCGATGATCATCATTGCAAAGCCACAGGCGATAAAGGAGGATATCATGGCGGTGCGACGGCCGAGGTGATCGCGCACGAAGTACATTCCTATCAGAGCTGCTAGTGCGCCGAGGCAGACGAACATGATGGTGTATTGGAAGGGTTTGTCGACACCGGCGATTTGCAGGAAGTAGGTTCCATAGGAGACGGCGAACCAGATTCCTGAGCCTGCGTGGGATGACATTGCTGCGTAGCAAAGCATGGTTCGACGGAGATTGGGACCTTATGTTTGTTAGTCCTATTTTCCGCAAAACAAGATTTATATACTGACCTCGATACATGTCAATCCACCTAACACTATCACCAAGCTTCTTCTCCTCCTCCATTCCCCTTACCATCTCAGCCCATTCGACATCGACGAACTTCTCCTCAACGCTGTCACCTCTCAACCTCGCCAGACTCCTTCTCCCTTCCTCCGTCCTCCCACGATACAATAGCCACCTCGGGCTCTCGGGCACAAAAAATAACCCAACGCCCAGAAACGTCGGCACAACATAAAGCAACCCTAACGGAACAATGAAACACCGTCTATCAAGCACGGTACTAAAATAATAATTTACCACCGCCCCAATGATACTACCTACATTAATCCAGAACGCAAAGACGCCCACCATGACACCTCTCAGATGGGCGGGGGCAATCTCGGAGGTATATACAATTGAAAATGTGGTGAGGAACCCATTTGAAGCACCGAGGACGAGACGGCCGAAGTAGAGGACGCCTTTGGAGGTGGTGGAGATTTGGATGGTTATCGCGGCTAGATTGAACAGGATCCCAACCCAGAGAGCGGGTTTCCTTCCAAAGTATTTCCCAAAAGTACCGGCGAGGAGGGAGGAGATAAGGGCGCCCAGGGTCATTAGGGAGGTGATTAGTTGTTGGAATGTTGGCTGATTTTATGTATATCAGTACTCTGCTTCAATCCTACATCTAAAGAATAATAAAGGGCAGGAGTTGAAGAAAACGGACATCAATTCCATAACCAATTTTCTGCTTTTCATCCACGAACCCGAAGATCTTTAGGAAGCCTGGCATGGCTTGGAATCCACCGACTACTGAGATATCGAAGCCATATTGCATGTTTGCAGTCGAGACGACGCAGGCGATGATCATGCATAGCCAATTGGCGCGGATTCTGCTATTGGGGATTATGTTTGAATCTGGTGAGGACGTCATCTTGGTCTAATGATTCCGCTTTCACGATCCAAAAGAATGGGTAGAGATGAGAAAAAGGAACAAAACTTTCAAGTCGTCGGCGAAGAATACGACCACGACAAAATCTTACACAGCATTTCCGCAACACCTTTGAACCACAGGGACATCCTAAATACCAGCAACATGTCCCGGATGTAAGATCTTACACCTAGATAACAGGAATTTCAACTTCCTAACATCTATTGGCCTGTCCAACTATGATCAAAATTTGGTTTTCAAGGTTCCAATGCCGAGACCCAATTGTTGTCTCTGATGGTGTAGTATCGACGGTTAAATCCTGTGCTTGTGGTACTCGGCAGATAATCTGCTACCTACCCCGCCTTTGCGAACTTGAAAACAGACCCTTCTAAACTTCAGTAGAACAGGTTGGATTAGACAAATGTACTGTGGAGAAAATTGATCGAGGGTAATAGAACGTAAATATTGGATCTTGGTCATATTTGATGGTGCGGGAGTGGGAAGTCATCAATGGGAATTGTGCTTGGTTGCTTTGCTACTGGGTTCTGATCGAGACTTATATAATTTGTCGAACTTACAGGTTCACAGTATTTATAAAGACCCTATGAAGAACCTTAAGTGTTACTATTTGGTATAGAATATGAGGTGACATTAGGTGAAAACAAGTTAACTTTGCTGATATGCAGGTGGATTCCCATTTGTCACGTGACCAATAGGGGCCATATATGCCAGTTGTGAACCCCATGAGACGTCCTAGAAGATTCGAAGATCCCATTATGCTTAGGAGCCAGGAAATGAATGACTTAGAGCTTGACTTTCCACAGATAAACAAGGATACGCTTTATTGGCAATATGTCATTGCGATTGCTACCGCCAAGTTTGTCACTATTCTAGGATAACCTGGGCATCATTTGACGGCATGCACTCGGTCTCTGTACATATTCACTGATAGGCAAGAGCATGCTGCTGGAAGGGAAAGAGAATAAAACTTTGTGGGAGAACTTTCCAGTTTCATGTTTATTTTCGTACCGTTTTTCTTAAGTACAAGGTCCCTTCAGTTTTGAAGTCCATTCAGAATCCTTTCGTAGTCAACTCCACCCTGAAATGTTCTTTTCCGTGAAGTTGAACGTATTCCATGTGACCTTCAACCATCGTCTAGTTCACTGCCACTCCACGTATGATGGGCAAACGCTATCAGTAACGCCTGGCTGGATACCTTCCAAGATCATCTTCAACTCGTACCAGAGATGGATACCAATGTCTCTTCCATCCGTACTTCGTACAAATTCCGAAAGAGCCTCATCGTTGATTCGGCCATCAGAGAAGTATTTTCCAAGCGACTCGGTTCCCGACAAAGCGGCAGTGACAAGCGTAGCTCCTCCGGTCTCCGTAGTACGTGCAAATAGGTACGACAAGACGGTCATGAATATGTGTTTCTCTCGTGCGAGGTCAGACTTGCAAAAACCTGGGTTCACCATGTTCATAACGACGCCGGATCCGTCCAACATTGGTGCGATGTGTCGAACAAGAAGGATTTCGAGGAGCTTGCTCGTTGGGTATCGGTCCATCATAATTGCAGGAGTAACTCGCTCTTTTTGATCCATTGCGTCCAAGATCAAGAGTTCGTTCTGCTCGGTGAACTTTGCAATCAGATGGGCGTCGCTTACAACCATGGTAAGACGTGGGAATATGCCGCAGAATGCTGCTGTAGCCTTGAGCTTTGGGATCATAGATATAGCGAGGTAGAAGGTGCTGATGACATTGATTGCAATAGTTCGCTCCCGAGCCTTCTGATCATAGCGGCCGCAAACTGTGTTCCATTGCAACGACGCCATGCCGGCATTGCTAAGGAGGACGTCGACACGGGTTAGTTCTGAAGCTTGTCTGACAAATTCGTCGATAGAACCATATCTGCAGAGATCGAGATGCCAGACTTCAATAACATCCGACTCGCATTGGGTTGTGGCTTCAATATCCTTCTTGGCTTCTTCTCCAGCTTCAACGTTGCGGACCGCAAGGATGAGTTTGCTGGCACCGAGTGCGGCGAAGTGGCGAGCAGCTTCTTTGCCAAGGCCTGTGTTGGCGCCAGTTACGATGATAGTTTGGCCTGCGCAGGAGGTATCTGGAAATGTGGGTATTTCGGGTTTCTCAAAGAGCTGCGAGTGCAGGAAGCTGGACCAGAACTCGAAGACACCCATGTTGATGAAGATGTAGGGTGGTGCGATGGATGATGTTTTGGTTGTGCAATGTCTAAGAGTTGAGTGTGAGACGCTCGCTTATATAGATCTAAGCTAGTCACTTAGCGTGGTGGGTAAATCAAGGCAGGCTGTGTCAACGCTCCATTGTGTTGTGAATGGCAACCAAGGGTCCAAGTCTAAGCGAGAAGTCTTTGAGGGAATCGGCAATGCTTATACAAAAAGCAGATCCAAGCTTGGCCAATCTGAACTCGCGTACCCGTGACGCAAGCAGGATATCAAGCCTCAGGAAGTCGATATATCTGATCTTATTGACGTATTTACTCTAAAGATATATGACAATAGTAACATCCCCCCCTTAAGTCAGCTTCACCTCGAAAACCCCATGTCTTATCGTTGTACAGCATATCAAGGTGTCACTGCACAACCTGTTCACCTTTATGCCTAATCAAAGTATGACAATAGTCAAGGGGATGGAGGCAAATATGTTTACAGCAATATTGCGTCTCCGACATGATTTCAAAGTGTAAACTTGGTCGTCATATAGAGGCGCTTTCCAGATGATGACGTCGAATTACAGAATCCTCACCTTGGAATTTTGAACCAAAGACATGATTAAGATATCCTTTAAAACCTCGAAGCTTATTCTACGCCTGAGATGGCCCACTGCAACACAGTATGAATATCATATAAGCTTTATAAATACCAGACTGTGCTTCGTAAGCGCGGCAAGCACTGCTGATGTGGCCTTGAACTGACAAGCCCAGGAAGCCAACCACGTTTTCAAGGTCGGAACTGTAGCCGGGCGGCAAAGATGGCCAGCAGAGTGATTCAGCCTCGCACTGGATACTAGAACTTCAAAAACCTATGACAGGTGCTCCTAGTCTGGTCAGTCTTGGGTATAGACACCCGGTTACGAGATCCCAGTAACTGAAGACGCAAGTACAGTGAATTTTGAGCTTAAGAAGAAGCTTCGTGTGCGGGGTTTACTAATATACTCTATAATTTCCAAGACTAGTTTGCTTCTTTCTAATCTCTTCAGTGAACATATAATATGGACCAAGGATTTATATCCATAGGTGAGATATCTATAACAAACAAAAAATTGGTTAGAAAGTGCTCGCAATATAAAGGACCACGCTATTTCTATCAAAACTGTGACATATAATTAAGCCAATATGTTTTTTCCTCGAAGCTTCTCGGCTCCCTCCCAGCCCAACCTACGTGAAGCATCCGGAGTAGCTCCTATGATATCTCCGAAGTGCAAAACGTTGTAATAGCCTCCTCCACCCCTGCTTCCTTCATCTCAGGTAAGTTTACAACCCCGGAATACCGGTGGGCCAACCAGAATCCCATCACTAGAAACGTCCAGGGTTTCCTGCTCATCGTGCTTTCCTGGGTTGTATTACGAGTACGCCAAGCCGGTCTGACAGGTACATGCAGTAATCTCTCTCTCCATGAACTATTACCAATATATTTGCGTCTGTACGTGCTCACAATCGATCTGTTCCTTCAGTGAACCTTTTTAACGCGGAAAGACGATAGGGGCTTCCGATGCGTCCCTGAACGTCTCAATTCCAAATTCCATAAAGTGAGGGAAAGTGAATTCGGCAGATGTCGTGGGGGGCTTTTCTATCATGTAAGGCTGAGGCAAAGGAAGAGGAAGGAAGGATGGATTCTGAAGATCAGCTTAGCTGTCAGACTGTTATTCTGCGGGTGATAGATTAGAGATGGTGTGTTTCGCATGGTTGGACAGATTAACGAACCAGGTTTTTGGGGCCGCAGGTGCTGATTGCGACCTTTCCCATGGAACCGAATATCTTTCTTGGCTTGCTTCCCACAAGCGTCATTTTTATATCTGCTGGAGCTGTTTGTTCTTGAGTATAACGAGCAAAAGCTTCCACGAGAAAACTTTGATGTCCGGAGTCTGCATACAAATAACATTAAGATATAAGGCAAGTATTGATTTCCTGTATGGTAATCCTCAATAGTCACTGTAAACCAACGCTAAATGGGGAAGTACAGACCCTTGCGGCGAGGTTGTCGTTTATGAACTTACCCTTCGCCTCACCCCCGCCACACCTTCGAGGAATACCGTAGTGATTGTGTGCCTTATGATCGTATGCCTTACAGTGTACGTACAAACATTCCGCATACTAGCGTACTAGAAATACCTAACAAATCTCGGAAGAAGGTGAGAGCATTCTAAGCGGTATTTGCAGGGCAATGTTCTCAATCAAATTTTCTACATGCGAGTTACTCGGTGTTTCCTAGCCTCGACATTCATTATTATTTATGTCAAGACCCCTCGCTGCAGATTACGTAGGTTGGTATTACAAGCCGCTGAAGAAATATGGTGGGAGCTCGAGAACCAATAAATCTCTGTAGCAATACATTAAGGGTCTCAGCCGTAAAATATCTGCCGGCTACATCTGGTCAATACCTCAAGAAATGGCGTATAGTTTTGACAAAGGTTTGTAGAAATTTTACCTTTTCATGTACAACAGTAATCGTCGGGTGGGCTAGGCCGCCACACGTCTTTAATTAATTAAAGGGCTGAATGGTGCCCGCTTCTTCCCACCGAGATTGATAGTAAGACTGTGTTTTATTGGACGATTTGTAAAAGAGGTGAGGCTGCAGGATGAGTGAGCAGCCACGTTTGGCCAATGTGCGAATGTGCGAATATGCGTGCGAATCGACTACTGACATTATTCAGAAGCGATCGGATAGGACTTCTTGCTGAACGAAATTTGAACATCCATAGAGTCGGTGGGTAGTTGAAAAGCATTTAACCTTGGCAGTAACAAAGCCTGAGGTAAAACTTTCGCACATACAGTAAGCAAACACCGCAACTTTAGTGATATTACAGTACTGGGCAATTAGTCGACACCAGCTAATCAAATTTGAGTAGTTGAGTTTAGTAGGACCACCTGCTCAACTCAACTCGCCAAGTACTTGGCGCTACTAGAGTAGTACTCGGGTCTCGCATGTACTGGCTACTAAAGACAAACTCTGATACTAACTTGTTGGTACCTAATCAAATAGGGAAGAAAGGCAAATAGCTACACTGTCTAAACCTATCCATACGCCACATCAACATCACAGGTAACGTAGATTCATCTACACAAGTTCCTCTTGAAATATATGAACTTCATGAAACATTTTGCGGTCATCTATGATATTTTGTATGTGTAGTCAGTTTCAGACATAAGTGAAACATGAAGTTGGTATCTATGAATCCAATGCATAGACCTATGAACGAAAACAGGAGAGCATATACAGAATCAAGGAAGACAAGCTAAGAGGGGTTATCCTTAAAGGGGGGATAATCAAGCACTGCAACATAAAAAGGTGACATTAATTTCATCATCATTGACATCGTCTAACAATCATATCAATCTACAAAAACAATAATTACTCAAGCCGAAACCTCATCATTAACAGCCTGTTGTCTCGTCGCTTCCCTCCGTTCCTCCAACTCCCGCTCGGCTTTCGTCAACGTATTAGGAAGCATCTTAAAAATCACCGGAATCAACAGCGCAAGAAGCATGCCACTTCCCAAGAAAGCAGCCGTAACCGCCCAACCGAGAGTGTATCGAGGACCAGTGGTGCTGGGCCAAATACGACTTCCATAAACACTGGAGAGATTTCCAACAGCGTTGATGATGGCGATACAGATGGCTCGTTTCTCGGCGGGTAGATTGATCGTTTGGGTGATCCAGGCAAGGATGAGAGGAAGGGCTGTCCAGATTCCTGCTGCGACGAAGCAGAGCATGACATATCTGACGGTAAGGTTGGGGACTGCGACGCAAACGATGGCGCATACGAATCCGAGGGCGAGAGCAGCGGAGACGTGGTATCTGCGCTCCTTGTGTCGGTCGGCGGAGAAAGCAACGACGTTGAGCACGACGGTAGCGACCTAATTTCAGAATCTCCGTTAGTGTGATTCTATTCTTTTTTTGGAGAAGTAGGAGTAAGTGTAATTAGGAACAGCATCAAAAAGTATTAAGAAAATCTCGGCTAAAAATGACTCGAGGGGTATACTTACAACATATACGGGAATTGTCATGTACTGCGCCTTTGTAGTGGTGTATCCCATAGCAAGGGTAAGTGTAGGGATGAAGTAGGAAATAGTTCCTGCTCCAACGTCGAAAACGAACAGCAGCATGAAGACGTAAGTTCGGATATCACACATGGCAGCTTTGAATGCTTGCCAGTGAGTAAGGCGTGGCCCAGAGGATCCAGTTTCGATACCGACTGCAAGGATTCGAACTGTCGCCAATTGCCGTTCTTCCAAAGTGAGAGCTTTGGAGGAACCGGGGAAATCCAAAAGAATGAATGGTGCAATGAGCGCGACGCCTACAGTTGCAACACCTTCAATGATAAACAGCCAGCGCCAGCCCGCAATACCATGTGCGTTTTTTAATCCGCCAGTGATTCCTCCTGCTAATAGCCCTCCGAATGCACCAGACAAGACGGCAGCACTATAGAAGATTGCGAAACGTTTACCGATCTCGGCTGGCTTGTACCAACATGAAAGCAGATACAAAACTCCTGGAAAGAAGCCTGATTCGACACATCCGAGAATGAAACGGAAAGCGAGAAGCGCTCCATACGAGTTAGAAGAAGCCATTGCAGCGCACAGAGCTCCCCATACCAACATCTAGAAAGGAAGTTGGAGTCAGCATACTTCCTGAAGCCTTTTTAGATGTAGCAGACAAGAATGTAAAAGTGGATCGGAATGTTCCAGTTCTGGGCCTAGAGTAAAAAGGGTTATTCTGAAAAGGTTGGTACTCACAATGGCAGGCAAGAACAGCGACGGCCTTGATCGAGAAAGAATCATGTTTGAAGGAACTTCGCAAATCAAATAGCCGAAAAAGAAGATCGAAAGAACCCAGGCGTACTCCTGATCATCGAGGCTTAAATCCGTACTCATACCTGCGATCTTTGCATTTCCTATGTTTGTGCGATCAATGTAATTTAAAACGTACCTTGTGAAAAGTTAGCTTGCATTCCCCATGGTATATCATGATAAATTGCACTCGACGATTCTTGTTTGCGCCAGAACCGAGAAATCATTGCAGTGGAAAATGCCCAGATTCTTCAATAACACTGGTACTCATCCCACTCATCTGTAAATGTTGCTTTTTGTATTCCCTAGCACAATGGCATCACAAAAAGAAAGAGCAACTCACATAATCCATAAAATAGGCATCAACCGTATATCAATCTTTCTCAACAATTTCTTTTCGGCATCACTATCCGGAACATATTGACTGAGGGCGAACTGAAGCTCTTGGTCTTCTGCGCTAGTGAGCCCAAGCTTTTTGGCGGTCGCTTCGTCAAGCTCCAAATGATTGACCTGAGTTTTCGTTTCCATGATAGCAACGAGAAGCTGGAATGAGGATGGGTGGGAGTGAAGAGCAACAAGAAAAAATAGTCATGTTGAATAGGCTACCTTTATACTCGAAATCGTTGACGGCGGACCTAACGGAGGTATCTCGGTCGCCAACGAAGAGTGGGCATATACGACATCTTCTCCATGTTCTCCAGTACCAGCTTCTCCAAAGTCCCCGCGGGGTTTCCCCAAGACCAAGCCTTTCCAAGCTTTTTATCCTGTCGTGCGGTGAGTGTGTTGCTCGATTGTTCCCCACACAACAAGAAAACGCGGAGTATATCTCTTGGCAGACCTTCCTCATCAGGAGTTTTCAGGAATATCTACTTCTCGTAGGTCAGTCGCGTTACCTCCTTGTAAGTATCTGGCCATTACCCCGCTACGTTACAAAAGTAATAACCTGCTTGCCGAAGGGGTGGTTTAGAAAAGTAGTAAACGACTTTATGGTTGTTCGGCCGACTTAGACCTTGGAATTGGTCTAGGCTTTTTTGGGCAGTTCGTTTGACTGTCCCAGCACTTGAAACCATCAGATCAATTAAGAATTATCTCTGAAAAAACAAGACAATGAATGCGTTCTTTACTGCCGACTGCTTGGTCCGCTGCCAACCACCCTACTCAAATCTACAGTTTAGTGGAGTCTTTTGGCCTAATCGAGAGACACGAACCCCAGCAAAACTTTTCTCGGTCAGATTACCGGCACTAAATGGTAACTGGTGACTCGCCACTCCACTCCACTTCATCGGCAACCAACAAATGTCGCTCACAAAATGATACGGTCGTCTTGGTTCATGTACTGTCCAGCCCCCGTGATTGACGTTACATCAAAAAATCCCAGTGGGAAATAATGTTCGTTAAACAAATCCACCGACTCTCCATACATAGAAAATGGGGTGATGTCACTTCCTTCATAGCCTGGGATCCCAGTCGCAGGATTACTAGACGAGGACTGATCCTCCATCTTGGCTCGATCAAGCATTTTCGCTAGTCCGTTGGCGATTTGATATGCCAGGTGTCGCTCACTAGCTCGTACGTGTTTTAGTATATCAATAATTTGTTGAATAAGCTCCCTGGCTACGTTGCCATCGGTTACAAGATGTAGAGACTTCCATCTCCTTGGAACCTTGAGGAGGAACACAGCAGCATAGGTAATCATGGTTTGAAGATATAGTGGAACACCAACCAGCCCTTCTCTGATATCCTGCTGGGTAATTACGAGTTGAAGGATGGCGATGGCGCTCGAAATGGCGAGATTGGCGTATTCACGACGTAAGGGGGAGAGTTCTGTGGAAGGACGTTCCTGAAATCCACGAAGGGAAAGAGAATTTAACTGAAGTTTGCTGAAATGATAATGTATAGCAACACCTTTTGAGGGATATGTTGAAATAAACGGATTAGGATCTGTTGAGAAAGATATTAGGTCTGTTTGAGATGTGGTAAAGCTTGGTGGTGTACCTAGTTGTGACTCCCACCTCATTCGCCAGTTATCAAGGTCCATGTTGAATTGTCCTAGTAAAGCAAGATCGTACTCTTCTAGTATGTGATCAATATCAGGCCCAAATGCATGGTACATCTTCGTGAGGATAATGAAAACAGCCACTTGGCTGTGCAATCTTAGATCCGGCTGTGCGATTCCCGGCAACTTCAGGAAATTTTCATGCTTCGCAATAGCTTGATCCTCGTGTATAACAGGCGGTCGCCCAAATGCAATGCTGAAATGGTGGTCGCAAACATAGAGAAGATACCACAAACGAGCAGCGTCCATATGTTCGGGCGCACCACTTTTAAGAGCTTTGAAATAACTCCTATGAAGGTTGAGTTCTGTTGCTATTCGAACTGCATGACCGGATAGTTTCCCTAGCTTTGATATTAGCTTTGTTTTGATACTTCTGGATAGTACGAAATGAAAGTGATAAGAGCTAACTAACAAGACAAGTCACTTATCCAAAATGCTCCTATACAAAGACCCCTTACTGCATCAAAACAGTGTGAACGATTCAACATCGAGTTTGAAACAAGCGAGGTGAATTCAGCATAGCAAACGTCAAAAATGGCTGTTTTTCCAGGAATGTGTAGAGCGGTCACACATAAAATAGCCGCAAGAAGTAAGGACGAAGACTTTCGAACTGATTCTAAATTTGAATGAACAAGGGCGATTCCACCCCAGAGGTAGTGATTTAACGACCGGCTGAATACACCAAACAGGTCTAGGGCATCCTTTATGTCGATATCTCCTCGTGATATAAAATCAGTCTCGAGTGGCGAGCGAGTAGAGTCACTTGCTTCAGGATTACGTAGGTGCCGAAGCTTTGTAACTTCATAGAGTGTCCCCATTGGGGCCCCTATTAATGCATCCTCTTGAGAGGTTTCTGGCTCGTTGGAATTTTCTCTGGTTATGGCCATTGTTCTCGGAGTGACGTCGAGAGTCTCTTGTGGTGATGTCCTCTGTTCAATCTGAGAAGTGGCCGTAGAGCCAAAATGAACCATACGTTGTGGTAAAGGAGAGTCATTTTTCACTATTGGGGCGTTTGGTCCAAAAGAGCTCAACTTTGGAAGATTGAGGACGTTCAAGATCTCCGTTACAGCTGCTTGGAGTTGCTGTGAGGACGTCTGCATGCCAACTTTCCACCTGTATTCCGAATTAGCTGCAGTAACAAAGTTGAAAATTGGATGATTAAAAAGGGTAGTTTACTCTGCTTCATCTACCAAGATGGACTGCAAACTCTTGTTAACGGTACATTTGAGATTCTTTTTCTCGCATCTTGTACACGAAGAACGGCCTTGGTTAAGATCACATTTGATCTTTCGGGATTGACACTCCGTACATGCCTGGACTTTCTTAGAAACCTTTACAACCCTCCCTGCCGCAGCAATAGAGGAGTGTAAATAATCCTTTCCAGCTGGATCACTTCCGCCGTCCCGGGTCACATGATTGTGGGTTTGTGAGCTAGACGTGACAGGAGAAGTTGAGGATTCTTCTGTTCTTGCACGCTTCATCTTGCCTTAGAATATTTCTGGGGGGACCCCATGGGGAAATGGATATGGTGGAGTAAGTTAAAGGGTGGATAGGTTGGAGAGATTTTCCTCCCGCTGGACAAGGTTCGGTTAGGGTGGAGAAGTTCCAGGTTGAATGGACGAGAATGATCACGTGCAAGTTGTGGTCAGACCTCGACGGGAGGTCCTGGCAGCCCCGCCTCGCCTCGCCCTCCGACCCGAAGCCATGCCCATTCAAGTCCACCATCAATCTTCAATCTCTATCATCTTTTCAACCCTTTATCCCAATTCAACAGCAGTACTTTTTTTCATTTAAACCTCATCAAGTCTTTTCAGTTCCCATAACCTATTATAGGGTTTCTGGAGCAGCCTTCTTCAACCACGTAAACTCAATTGGGCCGCCAGCGAGTCAGCAAGAAGTGAACGAGAGTACATCCGACTTACTTCTCCAGGGCCAGGTTACGCTGCACGACGCCGAGCGGGACCAGCTAGTTGGTTACAATCTCGCATCTTTGCAAACCCGCCGACCTCAAACGGCTTATAAATGCACCAGGAGGCCGAGCGAGATTTTGGGAGGCTCTTGAGTCTTGCCAAATCGGATAAGTCCCAAAACTATTTTTCGAAACGAACTGTAATTACCGGCGGTTGACTCGCTTCAATTGAGCTTTGAAAGGGAAAGGGGCATAATACCCGAATGCGAAAGATCCCTTCACAACCGAGACCCCTCTTCAGTCACAGATGATCTCTTTCCTTCCATCGAAATTTTATGGCGCTTAGTGTCCAAGACACCATACAGGAACAAAGACTATCGGCCTGATATCTTGTGTTACAGTCGATGCCTCATCCCGTGGTCTGAACGGATTTTCCCAGCTCCACAGGGTTTACAATCGGCTACGGTATTGGTATCCATAACACTGGACCCGATTTGGATGGAAAGATCCTACAGATTTGGCGCCGAAAAACTCGAAAGGGGGCGTGATTTTGACTATACAGCCATGCTTTCTTTCTCTCACTGCCGACTGGAAATACTAGACCTGACACACCTCGAGAAAGGTGATCGATACTCCGATAATATACAACCTCATCGGCCATGACCAGGGTGTAAAATGCTAAGTATTGGCACATATTTCATATCTCTAGATATGGCGATACTAAACAGGGGCACGATGACGGAGATTTCGATTGTTTTTTCAGGTATGAGGTCTGTGAACATTCAATTGTATCAAGTATTATGGCCCCAAGAGACGATATAACAGTTAAATCTGCAGTTGAAAACGGTCACGGGACCCTCTTCAGCTTCCAGATTTTCTCGGGGAATTGTGTCACAATGTTCTTGGCAGATCAGCCTCACTGGCTGTGCATGTAGGACGGATAGGCTGGACTCAATCATACCCAGGCTTTCTACAGGACGCCTGGAAGCTTTCAATGCCTGTTAATCTTTAAAAAGACAATCGGAGATTTGGTCTAACGGTAGGTTCCGCAAGAAAATTGTTATGTCTTTCCTAGCCACCATTTCAAGCTCTCAAGGTTATCCAACCGCGTTGAAAAGAATCCTCCTGGTGTACTCGTACCTGTTTTTGGTGGCGCTATGTGCATTGAAGAAGCGATGCTAAATGGCAGTAGCCATGAAGCCAATCACGCGTTGGTACTACCAATATCTTTGTTTCAATTTTCTAGTTTTATTTTTAGTTCTTTATGTTGACTTACCGTTGTTGGCAAGGCTGAGTACAACCTACCTATTGTTGGGAGTACAAATCTCTGCCACTATACTATTTTCGATTTTGACCATCTCAAGTTCCACCACTCTCCTCAAGACAGAATTCAGTCTAGAATTGATCCTACTAATGGTTTTCGGAACTTCTTTTCTTTCGCAAATTAAGGTTTTGGTTTTGCTCCGAAAGCGTACATTGTTGCGCTGAAAGGATGCAAAGGATTCGACGTACTGTACTTACCGAGTTCATTGGCGCAGACGAATCCCTCGCCTGAAAAGGCTCACGTTCATATTTCAACTCAGTCATGGCAGGTGATTGGTGTCACCAAAACGACAGCTTTGATACGTTGCGCTTATGAAAACACCAGAAAAGCCATATCTAGATGTCGGTGGCACAGTAATACTAGCTGCTAGGTGCAAGCCTCCACATGTGAGAGCTCTTCAAAGGAAATAATTCCAGCCTCCTGTTCCGATTTCGTGCGTGGGCGATTGGTTAAGACACGATGCTCCTTTTTGATAAATACCTTCACTTCCCTTTTTCGAAATAACCTTGTTCACTTTACTCAGTACTCTCACTACTTTCTTTACATTTCTCTCTTCCTTTTATCGCTTCTGATGATGTTCTTTAAACAGCCTCTCGTTCTGGCATCAGCTTGCATTTCTATCCTACTTTCAGGTTGTGTAGAAGCAGTCGCTATCACAAGCCCAAGCAGTTTTTCTTATTCCGTCGCTCGCAATGCATCTTCTACGATTTCAAGTTCCAGCACTAATGTCCCCACGAATACAACGACCTTTATTTACACCCGTCCCAACTCGACTATTTCCTCCAGCACTCTAATTACCCCATCTCCTAGTCACAAGAATACTCACAAGAAAACTCACAAGAAAACTCACAAGAATACTCACAAGAATACTACGACTACGGTTACTACGACTACGGTCACGATTTCTCAAACTGGCTGGTATACATTCGCTAATAAAACGGCCAACGCTGGTGCAACACCTACTCCCGAACCTGCTATTCTATCACCAGCTATCCCTCCTGGACTTGATAGACATGATCCTGTCGTTTTACAACCAAACAATTCCGTATCTCTGTTTTATCAGAGTCCTGCACCTACCAATGCTTCCGGTGAGTTTAAATAATACCAGTCCATGCAGGCGTCTATGGGCATACAAGATATTGAGCGAGCACACTTTGTGCAGACATGTTTGCGATTTCTTTTTCAAGGCAACGTTATTGATAATAGCTTTAATCTGCCCATACAATATTCTCTTCTGCCTCCATTAGTACGCATCTTCCCACCGAGCTAACGTATACGATCTAGATGTTGCCGTGGCTTCGGTGGATATCCCAAAAATGGCATATCCTGCCGTTGTGCTTGATCACTCTGCCCTAGTAACACACGTCGAATGCGATCCCAACAACCTTCGGATGAAATTCCTCCACAGCGACGGATTAGAGGCTGCAAAGGGACATTGGTCAGACATGCCCAAATTTGTTATGATGTCCTTCCATGATGAGTGCGGTCAAGCGAGCCAAACTGGGGAGCGAGACTATCTTCTTGTGCATGAACTCGAATTCAACCATGAAGACCTTTCGGCCGCAGCGAAGATTTCTCACATCGGAATGGTTCAAGCTGTGGGCGAGAAGAACCCTGTTACCGTTGATATGGGAACTTATACACCAGCATCTGTTGACGGAAATGTGGGTTTTGACTCGGCAAATGCACCACCTGTTGCACCACCTGTTGCTTCGAACGCGACCGCGAGATCTAATACTACGTCCTCGGGTGCGGACTTTGATGTTACGCTCGATGATGCTATTGGGTATACCGGCCTCTCAAATTCTACTATCCACAAACGATTTGCAGGTCTTGAACCCCACCAGAAATTAGTTGTTCGTGGCTGGTTCAAAAAGATCTTCAAGAAAGTCGTGAATGCCGTCAAAAAGGTCATCACAAAGTTCATTCCATCATGGACCTTGACACCCCTCAACAAGAACATTGACCTTAATCTTGGTGGAGGAAATGTGGCTACTCCATGGGGAAAGAAAGGATACAAACTCTACTCCAAGTCCTCTGGATCAAACTATCTCACCCTCTACTGCGTTGATTGTGGAGTGAGTGGCGTTGTCAATGTAAAGGCAACAGTGACATTCAACCTCATCGGTATAATTACCAAAGGAAGTTTTAGCGCGAATGGTAATATTGGAGCTGGTTTGGGAATAGGTGTTGATGCCAACTATGCTGCTTCCATCCCAGCTTTCCACCAACCTCTGGTTGCTATCCCACTTTCTCCATTTGCTATTCCAGGTCTCATCACGATCGGTCCACATCTTGATCTAGCAGTTGGAGCGAACGCTTTTGTTTCAGCAAAAGGTCAAATCTACGCAGGAGTACGTATCGGTTGGCCAGCGATCCACGCAGAATTGAAGTTATTCGGCGCCCCCGAAGCCAGTGGATGGACACCCACCGTCACTCACGATTTCCAAGCCACAGGATCGCTCACCTTAGGTGCTGATGCCTACGTGACCGTCAGTCTAGGATTCGGAGTCAGTCTTCTGAACGGTTTGAAGAACTTTGGTGTCGCGCTTGTAGATAAACCAGATATCTACATCAAAGGCGCCAGTGGCGATCCAGCATGTGCACACGGTCTCCAAATCACCGCCGGCATCAAGAACGAGGTGTACGCCGATATCCTAGGAAGTCATCATTCAATCGCTACCTGGAACGGACCATCAGCTGGAAAATGCATCAGTATCAAGAAACGGGATAACGTGTTGGAACTTCCAGCTCCTGAACCGATGTCCAGAATACGAAGATCGATTTCAAGAAGGAATATCTCGACGAAACAGATTCAGACCCCGGAACATGATATCGGTCTCCACTATGCGGATAATGGAAATATTTACGCTCTTGCTCAGGGGAATGGTAGTTTGGTGGATATGTCGACTGTTTCTTTTGCTAGTAATAATGGATCGATATTCACTGGTGATGCGAGGGGTCGTGTTTTTCATGGGTATATGGATACGCTTGAACACCTTGGGATTTCGAGATTCCGTCTTTCGCTTCCTGGTCATATTCCTAAGACAGCTTTGCAGATGTAAGTGTTTTTCTTTTCTCTCTTGATTCGAATCTCGCTAATAGATATAGGACTTTGCAAGCTGCAAATCTTGAGGATGAAACTGATGTCCTTGTTGCTCTTGATACGTCGCACAATGTTTATTACCCAATTATTTGTACATTTGGACAAGCAGATTTTCCTAAGGTGTTCGTGGTTAAGGATTTGGCGGCTGGAGTGGCGAAGTTGATGGATGGGGCTAATGTGGATTCTATCACTGGTGTTAAACCTGAGGAGTGTGATTTCCTTCCTTTGGTTGCTGTTTGAGGTCTTTCTATCTTTTGGCTTTTCTGTTTTGGTGGGTGGGAAAGTGGCATGTATCGCATAGAATGGGCTTGCATTGATAGATTTTCTTAATATACGTTGTTTTGTGAGAAGCTTGTTGCGAGCTGTGGTGATGTGGAAACCTTGAGACTCCTCCTGTAGACAGTAGATGATGGTCAAGGATGCGACACGATCCCCCAGGTCTGTTCAAGTATACCGACAGAAATTCCTCCTTATAAACACGACCATTCACGCACCAAAGAAGGATCATTCTCAAACGAACCCTTTTTTGCTCGGCATATAACCAGAGAACATATTATGCAAACGGGTCCATCTCGAATCTTTGAACGAACTGGGAGGCCCAAAAACCAATTATTTCAATCCATTCTCCTGATGAGTTTAACTGTGCCTGTCCTCTTTCACCTCTAGGTATAGTATACGTAGAGCCATAAAGATATCTCGGGGAGCAGTACAATTTCATTAGCACACAAGACTGCTCACAAGGCGTTCCTCATTCAGAAAATCATCTCCATATACCCAAATCCCACACCACCAAGCAGCAACCCCCCTAGCCACCGTCGTGTCACCCCCACGAAATACCCGAAGTTCCCCCCACCCAATCAGAAGGCCACGCTTGTCCCAAATCCCCACACAAACCGCAAAACAAATTCAAATCCTCAAATAACACATCCACCACCGTAAAACTGGGATTAAACCTGTCCGCCTGGCCCAGTCAGTTAGTGTGTGTTCACCCATAAGCGCCGCACACATTAACTGTTGCCTAACAGCTATTTGCCGTCGCTCTGCTCAAAAAAGTTGAGATGTAAGTTTTCCCTTGATTTTCATATAGTGATATGTACTAATTATTCTTAGAAAAAAAAAAAAAAAAGAAAAAAGATATTCGCACCCCTTCAAAAAACCCTACACGCCTGGGTTTTATCCTTAGGGGGCCCCCAACAGCTACGGCGCTGGGGGGTTTAAGGTTTTGCCGTTTTTTTATACTGTATTCTTTTTTTTATGTGTATTTTATTTTTCTCCTTCTGCTTGGGAATCTCTCTACAGTCTTTTCTTATTAATAGGGATTTCCGTTTTAGAGAAGTCACATGTTACTTCGAGCCTTGAATTGGAGTGAATACCTAGGTAAGCTCAAGCCAAGTAGTTGGTGTATATAGAAAACACACAGTGGACAGTCGCGCCTTCCTTACGCGTCATCACCATGTCCCAGCAGGAAGACAGTAGCTCTTTCCATATTATCTGGTTCGCGCTCTTCACAAACCTTGCGCAAACCTTCTGAACACAAACAATAACATCTGCAATCGAGAGCCTTCAACATGTCGACAATCAAACCAGATGCTTTGACATCTCGAAAGCGCAGCCACAGTCCAAAAGGCCTTCCTCCGCTCAAGAGGCTCTACGTTGCTTCTCCCACTATTACGACTTCAAGTCCTCTCTTCAAGATTACAGACTTTGAGGACGACCTCAAATGGCAAGATATCAGTCCTCTCAAGCCGAAATATGAGCCGAGAATCAAACCAGATCCTAAAGATATCGTCAATCTCCACGATATCAAGCCCTTCGAAGAAACACTTACACCATATATCAAACCAGAAGGAGTGAAGAAAGAGGAGTATTTCGATGCCAAGAATGACATTCCAGCTCTTGTCGCGCTCCCTAGGTTTGGTTCTCCTACACCAGAACGGAAACACAATATAAAGTGCGAAGAAATCAAGAAAGAAACTTCCGCCGCTGAGAAACCTGTATATCGACTCGACTTTGGCAAACACTGTGGAAAAACGTTCAATGATCTCATTCAAGCTGGCGAGCATAAGTACATCGACTGGTTGACGAGAACAGATTTTAGTACTACGCGACGCGGTCTAAAAGAAGCGCTGGATGAATTCAAGATTGCAACAAGTAAAAAAGAGGGCATCAGTTTAGGTTCCGCTGAAGACTTCACACCACCAAATTTAAGCACAGCACCTTTGAGGTTCTACGACTCAGGAGATGATCCTCTGTGGATTAATATAAATGATGCCCGGAAATACTTTGGAATCAAACACGGCTTGAGAGTCCTGCCAAGAGTGGAGGAAAAGGGATTTCCAAAATACTGGCTATATCACGTTTACGAATTGTCAAAGTTTCTTGGGTACCGGAGCAAGGAAGACGCCTATCTTTCTCTCGCGGAATGGTTGAACATGCATGAACAACGGGTACTAGACGTTGCAGAGAGCATGTTTGGAGGAGGTGGAGGCTACGGTACTTGCTGTTGCAGGGACGGATTCATTTGTTGTTTCTGTTGATTTGATGATTATGAATATTAAGTTTGCTTGGTAACGTATTACAATACGTGGCAAGGATTCTGTAGAATAATTGTGCAATTTGCAGGTGTTCTTTTGGAAGAGGTTGATGGTGTTCAATCCCCTGTTGCAATGTTCGAGCCCATAGGACATCAAATGACAGGTGGATTCTTCGCTAGGGTTGTACAATATCTTCTGCCGGCAGACTATTTTAATATAATGATGTACTTACCACTTCATGAATCACTTCGCTTGCCCATGCTGTCCGGAAATTATGGATAATATGTTGACTCAAATTCCTACCAATTCCTCTTTCAGTCCATCGAGAAGCGACCTGGTCACTAACCTGCGTGCTGCTTTAGCAAACTCCATTATGACTGCAAGTATGAAGCCGCTAATTATCATCACCGGGGATGTATCATAATCATCTGTCTTGATTTTCCAGCAACTCTACTATCTATCGCCGTCAAGTATATCAAACAAGCCTCCAAATAAACTTCAGTTTTCCCAAGTTATGAGCGGAGCAACTAATACGCGTAAATCCACCATTGCCTAGGACCCGTTTAGATAGGCCCTTAACAACATTATAACGCTTTATCCTCGTCTTTAATCGGTCTATCGCAAATTTCACTACCCATATTTCATCTCTGACAGAGGCAGAATTAGCGAATACGCTTAGTAGTACTCTGTGCCCACTTCTCACCTTGAAGAGAATCCTTTTTGTTGGTCATATATAGTGGGAAGTTCCTCCGCCACCGCTTTAATCTAGGCCTGATTAGGAGCCACCATTGCAGTGGCTTCAAATACAAGCTTTTCTATCTTTTTGTTTCGTACCGTGGGTTATATATCAGCTTTGGATATTGAGAATTAAAGACCTCTTAGATCTTTCCACGAATGCCTCGTTATAAATTCCTGGACTCGAGACGGGGGCGGATGTACATGTACCTAGGTCTCTTATAATATTTAGGAAACCTGCTACCTCTTGATTAAAGGAGTAAACTATGCAATCTTGAATTTCATACTTCTCAAGTTGGGTAATTATAAACTTAAGGACCTTCCTTTATAGAACTCAGACAGGCTCTCTTTTATATAAATTTGAAATTTTATCAACATGCCGATTCATTTGGATAAATGCCGTTACATGTAATACAGTACCTAAAAGAGGCATCATATGACGAGATGATGAAATACCCCACTAACAGCGACTCGATGATTGTTTCCGCACTCGAGTACTCTTTCTTCATAACCATAACAATTCCGAGGTTCTCAATCACCTTAAGCCTAGCACATGTATTTTCAATACCTAAAGTGATATAATTCAAATAGCATCATTCGTGGAATTTGGTCCCGCTTAATCGTGCTTAACCCCGCAATCTAAACCCCAGTGGAGATCCGCTTAAATCATGTTTCTTTGCACCGATATTTCTTTGCAATCGGAGTTATTTCCCAATCGGGATTATCTCCTATGTTTCAGTATTTAGCAGCTGCGATTTTCTCTCGACATCCGGAAATTTCTCTACCCCACCCTTTCTTTGCATCTCCGACTTAAGATTCGACCCGTCGCGGAAGAATGGATAGAATGGAAGGAGTCTCTCGTTTTGGAACGTTTCCGTAGGTCACAAGATGGGGATTTAGCAGCTGCTACATGTATAAACATGCGGTGTCAAGCACCAGATTTCGTCCACCCATCTTTTGAGTTTCTCGCTTGGATTTCATGTTCTTTGTCTTCCCTTCAAGATGAAATTTTCACTCGGATCTCTCTATCTCAAAGCTCTTCCTCTAGTCGTTACTGTGGCTGCATTACCACCTTACACGCAAACTCCAACCAAAAGCCAAGCCAAGCCGTACCCCCAGCCCTCAATCACCCCCACATACAACGATTTCCCGCAGAATCCCCGACCCCCCCACAAATGAAGCGAAATCCCTAGATATTTTCGAATAAGACCGCAACCAACATCAAAACTGGGATTCTAGCGCCTGGCCCAGTCAGGAGGGTGTCTAATAAATACTCTAAACTGTTTCGTGGAAGTAATATCGAGGGTAGGGGCCCGGTACTGGAGAAAAAAATCAAAAACTCAGTTCGTCTGGTATTTGAACCTGACCGGAGGTTTTTTTGGAGGTTTTAGTTTTGGTTGTTTCTTTTTTTTTTTTTTTTTTTTTTTTTTTTTTTTCTTTTTTTTTTAGGGGCTGGGGGTCGTGGGTTGTGGGGGAGAGGTTAGTGGGTGGGTGACTTTGTAGTGGGTTGGAGGAAGGCAAGCAGCTGCTTCAGGTGAATGGTGAGTTTTACTTGGGCTATGTAAGGACGAGAGTTGCGGATGGTGGAGTTGGATCTTAACCTTTTATTACTCTGTTGATTGTTAAGAGCGCGATTACTACATTTGTTTTTAGTACAAGGTGTTCTTATTAGGTTTAGAGCTAGTTGACATAAGAGCCTACAGGTGCCTCTTTTGTATATTCTATACACTGTTCATCGAATTGGTTTATTCCACGATTAGTGGATGAACTACAGAGAAGGAAATAGAAAATGATATAGAGCTGGGTTTATTCGGAATATATAAAACCTTGGTAGCATAAGTATGACCGTCAGGGCTATTATGGATGTGGATTCTATGGTTACCAAGATACTTTGTATACCAAAGCGGGAAAACAGTATTATTCTAATTGCTATATGGAAGGAGCTGTGGAGTATATCTTTGGAAATGCGGCCGCTTGGTTTGCTGAATGTACTATTGCTAGTATTGGGAATGGTGCTATTACGGCTACTTCGAGGGGTACGGATGAGGATACGTGGTATGTTATTGATCATAGCACGGTGAGTTATGCCATACATGGTCATTGCAAAAGCTGAATTCTGATGAATCTGCAGGTTACAGCAGCTTCTGGTAAGAGTTTGGCTGGGAAGGTGTATCTTGGGCGTCCATGGCGAGCGCTTTCACGTGTCATTTATCAGACTTCGGTTCTTACTGATGTTGTGGCTCCTGGTGGTTGGAGTACTCTTTATGATGGTGCTACGCCGTGAGTTCATTTTATGCCGTGTTTTGGAATACGACGCTGACTTTCTTTCTCGGAGGCTCTTTTACGAATACAATAACTCAGGTTAGTTCCAAATCAAGTTTCTAAATTATCAAATTAACACTCTATACTTGAAGGCGCCGGATCGGATACCTCCAAGAGACAATGTAAGTGCCGTAAACCGTTTTGGAGAACTACGTAACTAATTTGCTACGGCAGACGAGAGTAAAGCTAGTGGAACTATATCAAAAGACACTCTCTATGGTATGTGATTTCAAGGAATTCTCACTCTGTCTTCAATATAACCTCCGGAATTTGTTTTCGTGATGGTGGCTAACACAAAGTTCAGGTAGTGGCTGGAAGGATTGGGTTGATACGTCTTATTAGCTGCCATCTTATTGATTTGATAACAGATTCAATCATCTCAGATACTATCTAGTATAGTTGGAATCAAATTATAGCCCCATCCAAGTTTCTCAGACAAGTCCAATTTTTCAATCTAGAATATACCCCTGGATCAGCTACATCGACACCCCTAGATGAAGTGGAGGCTGGCGCAATGATCTGCCTTGCATATGGTTCAGAATATGTGTTCTCTCTGAAGTACGCGGCAAGTCAGTGGATGCTAGCTAATCATTGAGTAGAAAATAAAAAGACATTCCCATCTTCTCGCTTAGCCTCGCTTATGAAAGTCAAAATAAGCCGAATACCACGATGTCATGCAATGCGCTACGGAGTTTTTCGGTCGCTTCTTTCATAATTCAAGCTCTAGCAAGGGCTAAAGATCTTCATCTAGAAACGGACTGACTCAAGTCTAATACCGCGGTGAACCCCTCTTTCTAAGAAGCTCCCCCCTCTTAGCAAGCACCTCCCTCTTCGCAGCAACCGAAACATTCCTCGGCGGCAACCCATCAAAACTCCTCGCATACCCCGCAAGAACATGCGCAACAGCCTTAGTATTCTCAATCCAAGCCCCAATATTCAAATTCTTCGCATTATCCCCAGCTAGATGATAATTAACATCATACGGTTTTCCCTCTTCGCCACCGAACAGAGCTGCCTCTTCAGCTGTTTTGTTACCCTCGGCGCCTGTGAAGAGACCTCCACATGCGATGCCTACGTCTAGAAAGGGCCCGTAGTCAGAACGTCCATCGAATTCGGTTTCTGTCCAGCCTGTGTGTGCTTCGTTTGTGAAGTAGTCTTGGAAAGCGTGTTCTGCTTCTGCGGAGCCTGGGGGTCCTGTTGAGTTGAAGGCTGAGCCGTCGCCGTCGTAGATTTGGTAGGCGTAGTTGGGACTTGCTAGCATGTCGAAATCTGATGAATGTTAGTAAGTGAAGGATTCGATGGGTCGGTGGAACTTACTTAGGAGAAGACGAATTTTATTGATTTCAGATTGGTTGAGATGAGCTACGTAGTATGTTGCTCCGAGAAGACCTGGCTCTTCTGCTGTCCACCTGTTTCTAGTTTTAGCCTCCAATCGTAAAAGAGAGAAATAATAATTACCAAGAAAATCGCACTGCGTTATTGACAGAGAAGTTTGTGAGTTGAACTGCGATTTCGAGAAGTGAGTTCGACCCAGATCCATTATCATTAATTCCAGGACCTTTAAATAGTCAGCAAATCCCCCTTCATAACTTCATATCCATTTTTCAACATACCTCGTGCAACCGAATCAGTATGACCCCCAACCTGCAAAACATTATCCTGATCCCCCCCTTTAGTCTGAGCAATAACATTATAAGTAGTCTTAGGCAGAGTAAGCGTAGACAAATCAGCAATAACCTGCACCCCCGCATCAAGCATAGCAATAATAGCATCACCATCCGGTCTCGTGATCCCCCCCGTTGGAACATAAGGACCTTCAGGTGTAGAAACCCGTTGGAGGGAATACCCATTCATGGTACTATAAACCGTATTTCCAACATTATAGATAAGAACACCACTAGCATTAGCAGCTCCCGCATAAGCGTCTTTAACAGCAGATTGACAATCCCCCCTCATAACCAGGGCGATTTTCCCCGTGAGATCGGCTGGAAAATCAGACTACCACAATCATCAGCAAATCCCTCCTCAAATCCTCCTCCCTTTCAACTTCGTTACTAGAGTATCTACCTTCTCACACCCCAAACCCCCAATCCTAACAACCTCCCCCCTCGCCCGTCCAGAAGGACTCATCCCCAAGGAATAAACCTCCATCACCCTCCCATTCACAGTAAGATTCGCATCTTCATGCAAAAGCATATCATACGGCTGTAAATAACTCTCGTAATAATCTGGGAATTGGTTTACGGTCTCGAAGATCCAGGTTATTGTTGCGTTGTGACCTGGGGTTCCGATTTGTCGGTTTCGCTTTGGGGTGTTGTAGGCGAATTTTTCGAGGGTTTGGGCTTTGGAGAGGAGGGCTGTGCGTGTTAGGAGTCGGCGGAGTTTGTTCTGGGGGTTTTTTGTTTTGTTAGATTTTGAGGTTGGAAGGGGATGGGGATGTTGATTGTGGAAGGGAGATGGCAGATGGGGTGTTGTTTACGGATTCTACGAGGGGTTTTAGGTCGGTGGGTGATGCTGATGAAAGCGTTGAGGCGAAGATCGCAAGACCGAAGACTAATTGAGAGAATTTCATTCTTAGGATTCAATTTACGGTTACTGTAAAATTACAATAAAGAGAAATCTTTAGAGAAAATCAAGACTACTTATCAATCTAGCAAAAATACCGGAGCTCCATGCTCGTACCATTTCTGCTACGAGTACCATATTACAATGCTGCAGTGAGATTCAAAGAACGACAGAGCGTTTTTGACAGGTGCGGGGTAGTTCAGGACATGCATACGATTGTAAGCTGTGGAAACTAGGGCGTCGAATAATACATCCAAAGAGGGAAGGAGAAACAATGAGCTGCAGGCACCAGAAGCAGGGGTAATTGGTGATCGTATTGTTATCCAATTGAACATGACGGCTCGATTTTACACAGACTCCAAGTCTACTAGCTTACAAGCGCTGCTGATCTTCATTCGGAATACTGGTAGGGGATTACAATAATAATCACAAGTCAAGTATTGGCACAGCAAGTATTTGAAATTATTATTAACATTAAAAAAAGGTCATTATATCCAATCAGTTCTCTCTCTTAGTGAACTGATGAACCTTGCTGGATTCCTCCGGCTTTCGGTTCTTCTCCTGCCACAAGTATCTAGCCATCTGCTTGTACACTAAAGTATTCGCAGAGTGGAATCTGATACTATGGTCACTATCTGGGAAGAACTGAACGTTCATCTTCGTAGGTCCAACACCTCCTCTTGTCAAAGTGTCAACCAAGACAGCTGAGTGTTGGAAATGGACGTTGTCATCTCCAGTACCATGTTGGATGATAAATCCACCTCGGATGTTCTTGAATCCAGTAGAGTCGTGGACCGAGGTCTCGTAGTAGGCACCAGTTCCGTTGGTGGAGTCGGTGGTAGTGAGGTTCTTCATGTATCGCTCTGTGTACATGCTGTCGTAGAATCGCCAGTCAGAGACAGGGGCAGTGATAACCGCAAGAGAAAAGGCGTCACTGTCTAACTCAACGACTTTGGATGAGAGGTAACCACCGTAACTCCATCCCATAATCGCTACGTGCTCAGCGTCAATGTATGGCTTCTTGGCCCACTGCTGTGCAGCGTAGACTTGATCTTGAGCTTCAAGTTTACCAAGTTGCTGGGCTACTGCGATACGGAATTCACGTCCCTTGTAACCGGTTCCGCGGTTGTCAACTGTGAGAACAACGTATTCAAGCTCGGGGTCACTAGAGAGATAGGCTGAGAAATCAACTTGTCTGAAAGTCTTGGCTGTTTCTTGGGATCCTGGTCCTCCGTAAGGGTCGAAGACTAGGGGGTATTTCTTGCTGGGATCGAAGTTTGGTGGAAGACGCTCGATAACATTAAACGAGTAACCATCTGGATGCTCGATTGTTGTCCAGGTGGTGTTGGGCAAGTTGTACTCTGCAAGTCTTGATGCCAGTCTTGCATTATCGTTCATGGTTCTGATAGCAGTCGTTGTTAAGTTTGATGCGTAAAGCTCCTGATGAGGAAGTTCTGGACCATTGTAGGAGAGGATATAGTAACCACCTCCAGAGGAGAAACTTGCAGTCCAGTGTCCATTAACAGTATCATCAACAAGTGCCTTCTTTTCGGTACCATCAAAAGACACCGAGTAAACGTGTCTCTCAGTGGAATCACGCTCAGTGGACTGATAAACAACAGTCTTGCTTGCAGCGTTGATGTTCAAAATTGACGTAACCTCCCACTCGCCCTTGGTAATTGCGACTGGTGTCGATCCATTGATAGAATGGAGATATAGGTGTTGCCAACCGGACTCGTCGGAAAGATCAAGGTAGGTTCCATCCCCGACGTACTGGACAGCCATGTTGTTCTCAATCCATCCAGGTCTAGCATCTCGTTCTCGGACTACAGAAGCTGCCATGGTAGCAGTATCAACGACGATATACTTTTCCTGGTCTTGAACTCGATTGAATGAGCGGAAGATCAAGTTGGAGTGTGCATCAGTCACCCATGCAACCTCACCAATGATTAAATCATCAGCAGCAAAAGATTCGAATTCCACTTTTGAGGGTCCGGCCGCAAGGTTGGATAGTGAGAGAAGACTGATGGAAACAGTGGGGTTCTTCTCTCCGACCTTGGGGTAACGAATGTCGAGGTCCTCTGGGTATGGTGGGGCAATATCTCCGCCAGCCATGTAGTATGGGATGGTGTAGGTAGGAACCTATGTTCAATGTTAGATCCTTTCTTGCATCTTTCCGAATATCACTTACTCCGGTCTCGTCAAATGTCAGATAAGCAACATACTCTCCATCAGGGGAGAACCAAAGAGTCTTGTAATCACCAAAGATCTCTTCTTCGTATACCCAATCAGGTACTGCATTGAAAAGATTTGCGCCACCGTCTTTGGTGATTTGAGTAGTTGTACCATTTTGCCAGATGAAAAGGTTGTTTCCACGGACGTAAGCAATGGTGTCACCGACAGGGGACCAACCAGCATATTGAATATCTATGTTGAATCAGTAATGGTCTATAACTTATAGAATAGAATATAAGCTTACCTCCAGCTTGGTCTGCAGCCAATGGAATAGTGGTTTTATCGGCAATATTGAAAATATAGTAATCGGCAAAGAAAGAGTGACGGTACTGCTTTTTGTAGTTTGCAGTGAAAAGAACGTGTTCACCACTGGGCTGAATTGAGTAATCATAGGGATTCCGAGCTGCTTCGGCAACATCACTGGCTTTGACAAGGACCGTGCTGTTTTGGGTAATAATGTTGGAGATCAAGAGATCGCCGGTGGTACTATCCAAATCGACGTAGGACCCATCAGCGCCCTGAGAAGTCCATTGAAGAGTCGTTCGTTGGACACCAAATCTACCCGAGAAGGCATCGTTAAAGGAAACAACCTTCTTGTCTGCTCTTCTCGAATGTGCTGGAGCCGACAAAACAACAGAGAAGAGAGCAAAAGCTACACTTCCAATCTAAACGACCGAGTCAGTATGAAGTCTATATATTCACGAACTTGGTGGAACGTACCTGGAGACCTCTCATTTTGCAGATGTTCCACGGATTAATGTCGTCCAGTAAAGAGACGATGTCCAAAAGATTTCACCGCGACCTCAGACGAGTCTTTAAAGAAATGTCACTCTGCACAAGATGGTATTCTTAATCAAGAGTAACATCACGGGATAATGCCAAGTGCTTGTCTCTTTCTGTATCTGTTGTGCACCTTCCTAATTCGTAAGTGGGTCACAACAGGCCAAGGTACTCGAATACCCGACAATCAGAAGCATCTTGGCCGCAGAGAATCTAGTCAATCAATGAGGCTGGTGATTTTTATATCCAATTGCTCTCAAGAGAAGGCAGACGTCTTGAAGTGAATGTGTGTATCCATATTTCCACTTGGTGCTGATTCGTTGCTGGGTTGTTCAAATTCCAGTTGGTCGGGAACGAACATTCCGATAAACCAACCGGAATATCTTGTCAGTAATATTGTGTTACGGAAAGTTTGATCCCGGAATCACGCAATTATCATCCTGAGTGGTTGTGCAACATTGGTCGTGGGGGAGGGGAAAAACACCCCACTACCTAAAGGCTGAATTTAGTTTACGTATTCTTTTCGAGCAGCTACCTACCCTACCAAAAGACTATTTTGGTTGAATTCCTTCTCTAGAATCATAAGAGTGATATAATCAAGCATTCAATCTTAGAATCGTGAGATGAATTTTATATCCAAGACACTCGACTTTCCATAACCGTCGAGATTCTCGTCCTCCTTCCCTACGGGAAAACATCGCATTTGAGCTATGGTCGGAAATTTGGTGGGCTGAGGTTTATCAGCCACAACAGAGTTCAACACAGATCTCCAGTTGGTCATTTCCCATGATTTCCAAGTGAAATAGTGGGAAGGTTGATTAAAAGAAGCTTCTTCCACCGTCCACTATGAGGCTTAGGGTAGGCTTAGGGTAAAATGATCCAGATCGACAAGGAGAGCTGGAATACCAACCTCACAGTCCTCCATTGCGTTTCCACCCCCGGTTCAAATCCGAAAACATCGTGATGTCTGAAGAGGATTGATCAGGATCCAGAGAGATGTTGGAAAGGGGAAGTGAAATGATGTGACGTTGATATACTGTAGCTTGAGGTTTGTTTACTCGTGAGTAGGTATTGATAAGAAACTTCTCGGCATCGGAGAATATCCACTGTGGGGAAAGTGTAACTTGGAACCTTGAACCCGCCTTCCAGGTTGGAGCTCTGGTACTAGAGTACACTCATTCGAAATCTTGGAATCATGATAAACATTCTAGAACACATAGAAAGTGTTTCACTCCTCACGGGACACAAAATCCATCATTCAGTATGGAGTAGATGTTCTGCCCTAATGCCCTGGTACATACCTCTAAAAACCAATACATCCTTTGCTAACCGTTCTTTTATCGCTTAATGGGGTATCTATTCGCACGAACTTGTCAAGATGAAAGAGCCAGAGGCTATTTAGAAATCTGAACCAGAATGGAACGAGTTTCCGGGAGCTCCAGATGCCAAGGTTGATTCTCCAGATCCATGTGATCTTCTGGAAGGTTGTTTTCAGCCTGGCTAGAACCTACCGACACTTCTTTAATAAATTGAACGGTAAGGATACTTCGACCGGGAGATACTATATCAGTTCCGAGAGTGTGTGTTGGACTAAGGTTTCTTGTGGTGGCTTTCAATAGGTGAGCGTTGACTAGCTGAAGTTCCAAATTTAAATTGTATGGAAAAAGAATCCCGGAGGCTTATACTGTAGACAAATTCAAATTTCTGGAAAATCGTAGCAGTAAAAGACAGAATTGAAATTAGGAACCTATTCCAACCTATATAAGATAAATATTTGAAATGCTGCGAACACTCAGAGAGAGCTATACTAAAGGCAAATGGAACCAAAAGAACGTTCCTGAAAGTAGGTAAACATCCATCCAAACGACAGCTCAACGGCCAATAAAACAACTAGTAAAAACTCCTGCCAGAGGGAAGAGAGAGAAACTCATACATCATTCGAACATGTGGCCAATAAAACAACTAGTAAAAACTGCTGCCAGAGGGGGGAGAGAGAAACTCATACATCATTCGAACAGGTGCTCCTCCGATCATCTCGGAGAAGCCACCAACAGTGAAAAGAATTGGCAAGTGTCAATAGCGGGTTGACCACACCACAATTACGTCGAAATAGATCTGGAGACTGAAACATTTAAACTAGGAAATCCATCACCAAACAGATTGTAACCATTGCATCGAGAATGAACACAATCCCGTCTACAAAGGTATTGGTTATATCCCCGAAAACCATAATCAATATCCCAAGTGCAGGAACCACGACCCAGCTAACCCACGGCAGATATAGCTGTCTCCATCTTGTCTCAGCGAAGAGACTAACGACACAGGCCCAAAATATCGTGATTACCACTGCGCTTGCGGCGATATTCTGTGGATCCGTTGTTGGTAGAATGGCTGGTATCGTAACCGTCCATCTTTCTCGGAGTATCCTTTCGAAAAATTCCTGTATGTTAATTAGCAGCATGTTTATTTGAACAGCAAGCACCATTTGCAGGAACTATCTCTGGCTCAAATATCTGGTGTCGAAAGATTGCAAAACTGGAGCTTGAGAGTATTGCGCACAGTGATCTTGCTTATATCGAGAAGTTGCTGGCACCTTCCTGCACCGCTGAGCTACGTCGAGATGGACTTTTTCGTCCAAAGAATCTGGGGATGGGCCAGTCTATCCCCCATTCAAAAGAAAGCACCTCATATGCCTCATTTCGGTGTCGGTATCGGGGGGTGGAGTTTATGAGTGACATTGCTTCATGGCTCGAGTCTGCTTCGTTTTCTAAGAATACAGAAGGTCGAATGGCGGATATGTAAACTTGGTTTATGATATTATCGTGGTGATCTCTCGTAGGAGTAGCGCTCTGGTTGATGCATACCGCGTCAACCCACATGGATCATTTCTCCATGGTATGGAGTTACTTGAGGGCTATGGTAAGGCTGGTGGCAATTGTTGACTTGTAGCTTGTTTGCTTCAAGAGACATGACACTCACTCGATAGAGCGAAATCTCTGTTTCTTAGCAGAGTGAGTGTCGAAAAGATGTCAAAGACTATTATTCAAGAGCCAAGCACCAAGAGCAAACCTTGAGGGTTGAGGATCAGGTGGCAAGGCTGTGCGACCAAATGCAAGCCGGTGTGCAGCCTAACTTCGGTCTTGAACTATCGCCGAGCCTTTTGGAAAAGAAATACATTGCCACCTAAAACCGCACTTCCAAAGTTGAGCCTCGAACGATGGACGGACCTATAGAAGCAAACGTAGGAAGATACCGACGTCGTGTGAGGTCGAGGGTTGACCGCCAACTTCGAGGACACAATCTCGACCTAAAGCGTACTACCCAGCTTCCTGTAGAGGTCCATCAATCGGATAATAGACAATCGTTACCAAATCAATTGGCATCTATCCTGATGTGGACGTCTGCATTCTTAGTTGTTATATTCTCGTATTCTCGTCACAGAAGGATTTGGCGGTTACAAAATGGATGTCATTAACGTAAGCTATCGATCGATGCCAAAGACTTTAGAGTCAGCATATACTAACAAGCGAATGACTATAGAAGCTTTCTACTGTGGCTCTCAGCCATCCTCTTCGTTGTTCTGTCGAATCTGGAATCAATAGAGAGGTTAGTTACCTTTTCTGTAGAGTAGCGAGAACTACATACTGAATCATCTAGACGCCTGTTTGAAAATATTGTTCTGGACCTGGCGGGTTTCCTGCTGATATTGGTGTTGGGACGTCTACAATTAACGGAAATATTCCTCCTAGTACCTATGATTATCAACATTAATATGGTGTGCATCTCGACGTTGGAAGCGAGGATTGCGCTGCTGTCCAAAAAGACGGCGCTGCCGAAATATAACATATATCCGAGGACGCGGTGATCTAAATCTGGCAGATCAAAAGTCCCTTGGAGATATTTTCGACGCCACTACTCCAATTTAAGCAATCGAAAAAGTTGATGAGAGATAAATATTTCTTTTCAGGCCAGAGCGAGTCCTTCCAGGATAACAACAAGACATAAAGTCAAAGTTGAGGTAGAAGACTTGAAAAGCAGTTTGTTGGACGATACCCTATGCTAGTTTGTTTTCATGATATAAATGTCGATTTCTTTTGGGTTGTTCCTTGGATGTGTTTCTTGGAGTGGATGTGTTCCTTGGAGTGGATGTGTTTCTTGGATGTGTTTCTTGGATGTGTTGCTTGGATGTGTTGCTTGGATGTGTTTCTTGGATGTGTTTCTTGGATGTTTTTCTTCGTCGTGGATCGAGGGTTGGGCACCCACCTACCTGTACAGGCTATACTAATATGCTACTAGTTCGGCTCGGAAAGACCAAAGGTCCGACCTCGGTACCGATTGCCCCGATGGCGTCGAGGGAACAGCAGAAATTTCATCATCCCTCAAATTATATGGCTATTATTAATCCGCTCTATGTATACTATCTTCAATTGAATTCTATTTCTACTGTACCGGCTTCATTTCCTCCTGTTCCATTGCAGGGCAAGACAGTCAAAAACGGTTGTCGTTAACCTTGCATCGACACCAAATATTTCTCTAGGAAACAGTACCTACCAACTCAGGATATTCTAGGACAGAGAACTCAAGAAGACCTACGGATGGCAATTGACATCCTATAGGTAATCTACAATTTAAAAACTTCGCTGAAGAACCTTCCGGTGATTTGTAACGAAGGTTGCTCTTCCCCTGCCAGAAACATTCTACCCCACTAATGCTTGGACAGGTAGCTCGAGGTTGTATATAAGTATCCAAGATACAATCCTACAACAACAAAACCACGACTTAATTCTTCTTCTCTCATCACATCTCTCATACATCCAAAGGCCTCGATTTGCCCAATTAATCAAACATAACCCCAAAACAACCGCAGCCATGACACCACCCCCCAAACCCCCCCTCGACACCCTAATAAACACGCACGACTTCTTCCATTCCGCTGAACAAACCCTCACGCCAAAAACATGGGCATTCTACTCCTCCGCCGCAACAGACCTCCACACCAAAACACGAAACAACACAGCTTACTCTGAGATAACCCTTCGTCCACGAATCCTCGTTAATGTCAAAGATGTAGACACAACAACCACCATGCTCGGTCAAAAAATGCACGTGCCCATTTTCTGCTCGCCGGCTTCGATGGCGGGCCTCGTGCATCCGGATGGAGAAAAGGCGCTAGGGAGGGGATGTAAGAAGATGGGTGTGCCGCAGTGTGTTAGTACTAGTGCGTCGTTTCCGATTCAGGAGATTCTTGGGAGTGTGAGGGAGGGGGGGTATGGCAATGATGGGAAAGGGGAGGGGGAATTGCCGGTTTTCTTTCAGTTGTATGTTGATAAGGAACGTCATAAGAGTGAGGCGTTGTTGAAACATGTGGAGGAGTTGGGTTGTAAGGCTATTTTTGTTACTGTTGATGCACCGGTTATTGGGAAGAGGGAGGCGGATGAGAGGGTTAGGGCGGATGAGAGTGTGAGTACGCCTATGAGTGGACAGAAAGCTAAGAATGACTCCAAGGGGGGTGCGCTTGGACGCATTATGGGCAAGTATATTGATGCTAGTTTATGTTGGGATGATATTCCTTGGTTGAGGAAGGCTACGAAACTACCTATTGTTCTCAAGGGAGTTCAGACTGCGATGGATGCGAAAAAGGCTGTCGAATACGGCGTGAAAGGTATTATTTTGAGCAACCATGGAGGCAGGAGTTTGGATACGGCCCCAGCTACGATTCTGGTTCTTTTGGAGTTGCAGAAATGTTGTCCAGACGTATTCGACAAAATAGATGTTTTTGTCGATGGCGGCATTATGAGGGGTACTGATATTTTCAAGGCATTGTGTTTAGGGGCTAAGAGTGTGGGCATTGGGAGGGGGTTTTTGTATGCCCTTAATTATGGACAGGAAGGCGTGGAGAAGTTTGTTGACAGTAAGTTATCCTTCTTGAAACAGAAGATACTTTCATGGTTGTGCTAATTGGTTTGAAATAGTTCTGAAAGATGAATTGGAGACTACTATGAGGATGATGGGTGTTACTGATCTCTCCCAGGTACATCCTGGGTTATTGAATACAAGAGCTGTGGATCATCTTATTCCTGATGGAGAAGAACATCCTTATGCCAAATGGAGACCAAAGGCTAGAATATGAATGGGCTTTTCACGCTTTGGTTCCTTTCCATCTATTGCTAATATTCGGCTCTTTGCATGCAGGACAAAATGGGCCGTCACAGAAGAATCATCATCTGAAGGGGAAATATGATTTCTTTTCGTCATCTATCATACTGTACATATGTATATAATGCATCCCCAAATATCAAGTAACTCAATTGAGAATCCTTTACAAATAATGATAAAAAGGGTCATGTAGGGTGAGGTGAGGTGAGGTTCAGGACCTGGGGAGCTTAGTGAGGTCCACTAAAAGTGTGGGGTTCCTATGACGATGCATACAGGGGTAGCAAGCCTAGCGCCATTCAGTGTAAAGAGCCAGATTGCAAGACTCCCAGAGAATCGGTTGGAATCATTTCTGAACATCCATCAAATTCCCTTTCAGACTCACGGAAACCATCTCTCAGGATCATTCTAAACGGCAAAATGGCAATGTACAAATACGCAGCCTTCGCATTACTTGCACTCCGTGCTATCGGCGTTGCTGCTGATGCAAAGGTAAGCTCCCTTGTCAAACAACAGCTTCCCAAGCTTCAAAAAGGCTAATAGAGTTCCCTCCAGGTCGAAGAAAAGGTCGAGACACCTGCGCCACTTCCTAATCTTGATGTCTCGGTCTCTGCCTCCTTCCCCCAGGCGGAAATCTTCGGTATCAAGCTAGTCAATGGCCACGCGACAGAAGCTCTCCTCGAGTTCACCAACAGCGAGAAGGACTCTGTACAAGTTGCCGTCATTGGCGGCGCATTGTCGAGTCTTCAACCATTGAAGCCGGGAGCTCATCCTGGCTCTTTGATTGTCCGGAATATTACTGGGACTCGTTACGATGTTGAGATCCCGGCTGGAAAGAAACAGACCCTTCCGTTTAAATTTACCACCGACCTCCATCCTACCGATTTGCGCCTTAACATTGTTGCGGTTGTGACGAGCAAGAAGGGGGAGGTGTATCAGGTTCAGGCTTTCAATGAGACGGTTAGTGTAGTTGAGGCTGCTACTAGTATTTTTGATCCTCAGATGTAAGTACTTCCTATACCGATCTATAACAACGTCCCATGATTACGATTGCTAATTGCTCTACAGCATCTTCTTGTACTTCGTCCTCCTCTCCGGATTCGTCGGAACCCTCTACTTCGTCTACAAGACCTGGATCGAGACCCTCTTCCCGCAAACCAAACGCGGTGGCTTGGGCGGAGAGCGCGCAAAGCGTTCCTCTTTGGGCACCAAGAAGGCTGTCGCTCCTAAGGATCAGGTTTCTGTCATTGGTGCTGATGGACCAGCTGTGACTACTGGCGCTTTGGCACAGAAGGGTTATGATGAGAGCTGGATTCCGGAGGGCCACCTTAACCGACCTTCTGCTAAGCGTGTTAAGAGTGGTGCGACTAAGGCTAAGGTTGCTGCTGAGTAAGAAGTTGGTTTTTTCTGGGAAAATGCTCTTATTGGAATCAGCTTTTTATTTGGACCTGCTGGATGTATGGTTGGGCATGTTGCATGGAAGGCGCTAGGGTCTTGGTGCTGGGAACATATGCAAATGGATGTACTGTATAATACAAAAGTCAATTAATGACCACTTAAGCATGGTAATTCTAAGAGAGCGGCTGTTTCATTTTTGAAGGATTTCCATTGTCAAAATTTGGGTATCTATATACTTCAGCACTCAAGCAACACCACCCTCCTCGCCCAACTCCTCCTTCTTTGCCTTCAGCGCTGCAAAATTCCTCTCCATCGCCCTCTTTGTAAACTCACTCCCAGTAACCATCGGATACTTCTTCCCGGGTCCCTGAATCTTACAATCCGTACAAGGCTGATTAAAATACGCAATACTATACCTCTCGCCAAAATCCTCGGTCTCCGGATCGGTGGGAGTCCTAACGCGATGAAAAGTACTCTTGAACCGATCATCACTCCAGGACATGAGTAAATCCCCGATGTTACAAACTATTTCTCCCTCTTGGGGTTCGACTTTGGTCCATACATCCCCGATTCCGAAGGCGGTGCTTACTTCTCTCCCTGGACAGATTTCCAGCCCGCTTTGGCCGGCGTGTTGGAAGAGGAGTGTTAGGAAGGACCAATCTACGTGTGCCCCTGCCCGATGGTGGGTTGTTGGGGTGCTGCGAGGGGGTGTGGGGTAGTAGTGTAATAAACGTAACACGGTTTGAGATTCTGGACGACTTGTATCATGATGTTTCTTGAAGAAATCATCCTCAAAGCCTAGACCGCGAGCGAAGCATAACATAAGCATCTCAGAAACTTCCTGACATTTCCCCATGAATTCCAGGGATCCCAATTTAAAACCTGGTAGTTCCTCTTCCGGCAGCCATTTTCCTGTCATTGCGCTCCCGTATTGGAGTTGGTAGCTCTCTTTTTGGTCGGGGAGTCCGGTTGAGGGTCGGTACTGCGCTTGGGATTCCCAGCCTGTGTTTGCGTGGGTGAAGGGGACTTTTGCTTTGGTTCCTTTGGGTAGGGCGAAGAAGGATTTTGAGAGCGCGAATTGGGTGGTGATGAGGGGGAGGGGGATGGGGTGCTGGGTTAGGACGAAGAATCCGTCGGTTTCGGCGGCGTGGAGGAGTTGGGTTGTTATTTCTGGGACGCGGTTGGGGAAGTCGTGGAGGGAGATTTTGGGGATGGTGCGGTTTGTGTATTTTGTTGTGGTTGCCATGGTGGTTGAGTTTTGGAGTTTTGGTTTGGAGCGAAAGTGTTGAAGTAATGATGGTTGGGGGTTTTCTTTGTTGAAGTCTTGATATCAAGATATTAAGTGAGATGCGATGAGATGAGATTATAGGTATTGTGAAGTTGTATCTATATCACAAATCTAGGTACGCAGTAAGTACAAACTCCCCCACTATGTAACACATTACACTCCAACTCACCACCTAATTAGCATCTTAAATCCTCTGATTTCCCCACCTCACTCACCTCTCGTCCCTGTATTTTCTCTCTCTCACACAGTTTTCTGCTGCATTCCCCTCATTTCATTCAGGTACCAAGTACAATCTATCAAAAAATAAAAATCCGTATCATTGCTATCAGCACCATCGCGGCTCCCTCCGTTCCCTCACTGCACTTGTGATTGGATCACGCAAAGTGGGGTTGGGTTATCTGATGCGGTGCTCCCCGCTATCTGGATTTCTTCTGGTGGAGAGAAGATCCTTGTATGACTTCTGGACTTGGATGGCTTTCTTGATAATTGAGTTCTTTTGTGGTATTGGCAGGGGAAAGATAGGGGTGCGGGTTTGTGAAGCGAGTTTTCAAATTTGGTACGAAATAATTAGCACGGAGTTTCATGAGTTGTGAAATTGTATGCTCTTGATGGAAAATGAAACTTTGACGATCAAGGATTCAATTGTGGTTTTTAATGGGGGTTGAAGATGGGAGTGGATTGTGGTTTAATAAGCGAGACTTTGTTGTAACCTTTGGGTTTTAACATAGGAAATTACTTTACTTGGTAACATGTAGTAATTTTTAAGCAAACAATTGTCTTAATTCAGTGTGTTTTATGTGCACTTTCCAGCACTTCTTCACTTCTACGTCCAAAAGTCTTTGCATGATCCAGTCTGTCGGTTGGAGTTGCCATATCCATCCTTGCCACAGTCGCCTTGAAGATGACAGGCATAGACATTGTTGTCAGCTAGAACCAAGTTACTTGCTCGCACTTGGTGAATCCCTCTTGTAATTTTCAGCTTTCTGGTCTTGTGTACGCATAGTTTTCTGCGGCTTGTCTTCTGACACTGCACGGGCAAAAACACTCCCGATTACTTTGTCCAATGAGAGACCGATTTTGGGCAACGTGAGAAGCTTTGATGCCGACTGGATTCTAATTACTGCTGTCTATCTTAGCAAGGGCAACTTTACAGGTTCACTTCCCATGTACATTTTCACTGTCTTGATTTGAGGGCTGGAGGAATACAAATAACGTTTGCATTTGACTTCCTTGCCTGAAAGAGTTGGTGTTAGTAGTTGTAAGAATCATACTCTTTTTGAAGGCTGTTTGATTGCAATATCAGAAATTCCATTCCGTTACTCTTTGTGTTCAAGTGACATGACCAAGCAGTCTTTTCAGATTTTCTCTACTAACACGTTCTTGATAACTGTCTAGACATAGCCACCCAACCTCCTGCAGTGCTCAACAATCATGTGATCTCATCAAACAAGCCAAGTCAAGTCGGATGGTGCAATTTCCCCCCTTGAGCCGATTCCGGAAGAGGAAAAATAGCCGAAATGACACAGACAGGACAAATTCAAAAATTCAAACCCTTTGATCCCTCTTCCCCTCCTTCTCCTCTTCCCATCTTTCGATCTACAACTACCAAGTTCAACTGCAATCTTCATTCAACTGCAATCTTCAATCTTCAATCGGATCGCAGCATCCCTCCTGTACACAAGACCATCTTCAATCTCCTCTTTGTCTCTGTGCTGGTCACCTACCCACGAATCAAACTGCAAAGTGCGCTCAATCTTCATCGTCATCGTCACCGAGACATCCTCTTCCTATCCTCTTTCAACATTCGCCAGCTCCAGCGACTTCTACTTTGTCTTGTTAAGACCCAATCTCAGTTTCAGAGTCTTACACCCACACCGACTCCTGCCTCGCTTTTCTCAATTGACTTACTTTGTGGCTTCAAGAGACAGAGCAGCTAGTCCTGTCAGGGCCACTGGTCCCGTTGTGGCCAAGCAAACTCCAAGTGTCAGTGACAGTCCTGCTGTCCTGGCTGCTTTGTAAGATACTATTCTCATTCTATTCCTATTGGCTCCCATTCCACTTCAATTAGCGCTTTCCATGGGCAACGGCCACCGGCAATCGGCAATCGGCACATGTACTGACAGGTGAATATACAGTATCAAGTTTAGTCATAAACACAACAACAACATGGACCAAACGATTAACCATCAGACGAACCATCATTCGTCTCCTCACTTCTGCCCTCGCAGCACGAAGACACAATCGCGTTCTTACAAAGCCACATTAATACTATCACTTCTGCCCTTGGCAATACAAGGGTTTCAGACAGGAGCACACACACCCAGAGGTGAAGGATGCCATTGCGGCGGCCGATATCCTCGCCCCTCACCTCTAGGAGTCACACAATCTTCGGTGTGCAAGGAGCACCCACACTCAGAGGTGGAGGATGCCATTGCGGCAGCTGATGTCCTCGCCCCTCACCTCTGGGAGTCACACAATCTTCGGTGTGCTCGCTTGTCGAGCTTTGAAGGTGGTTTGGTTGAGGAGGAGAGCGGGGTTAAGAGGGTATGGTGGATGGGGAATAGGTGCTCGGATCAATTGTTCTTTCCTTCGTCGCCATGGCTTCTGATCAGTCCATTCAGGATTAGTAGGGCTTTTCCGAAAGACTGTTTGGTGTCTGAGATGGGCTATGGTGGCAAGGCAAGACATTTGTCTCTGAGGAGATGGGAGGAGGTGGTTTTGGGTGTGAAGATGGGGAATTGATCAAGGGTTGATGGAGAGTGTGTCATAGGGTGGGAGAAGAAGGAGGAGAATAAGGAGGAGAAGAAGAAGAAAGACGTAGGAGGAGGAGATGGGAGGAGAATAAGGAGGAGAAGAAGAAGAAAGACGTAGGAGGAGGAGATGGGAGGAGCTGGAGATGGGAGGAGGTGGTTTTAGGTGTGAAGATGGGGAATTGATCAAGAGTTGATGGAGAGTGTGTCGTAGGGTGTAAAGAAAGATATTGAGTAGGAATGGGAGGAGCAACGATTTATCGATCAGGTTCCTAGCAGCTTGTAGTTTGTTATTCAATCCTTCCCTCTTGAGTTTGCGAGTATGTTTATCTGCCTCCGATCCAACGCCAGTACTAAATCTCTTCCGCCAGACGCAGAAGATACAAACGTAACCTGGAGGAGAAGGAGCGAACAAAGAACAGCAAGCAGCTGAAAAGCTTGAGCTTCGGTCAGTCACTGCTGCCTGTGTTTTCAAGAAGAGAGCGAAAGGCTGCCATTTTAGTTTACAATCATGGGCTGCTGAAATCAAGACTTGTTGCTCTAAATATGATCGCTTGGATGTCAGTGACTGCAAAAGTGAAATGTTCTTTTTACGTGACTTGATCCTCAACAAGTATCTGCCTAGAATCCAATCGATACAATCTCTCCGAATTCACAGTAAAAATAAAAAAATGACATGTATTTGGAGTTCAATTCTCTCTATGGAGTTACATTGTCGATTTCCTTCTCAATTGCCCATAAACAGTTTGACATTGTGACTTGTAAATACTTATACCATTCGAGTCATTGGTCAAGAGACAAATAGTGCTCAAGATGGAGTGTGTTACTGTTTACCGCTGTCATCCAGAACGCAGGCGTCAGGTTTTGAAAGGCTCTTATGGAGAAAAGCCTTATAGAGGAAAGAAAGCCCTACTATTTGTCTGATACAGTGGAGACTGTGCATATCCAGAATGCTGGTATCATCAGATATCATTCAAAATCGATATCCAAACGAATCGTGCATTGCAGATTTGCTTCTTCCAACAACTGATGTATCCTTGCCACCGATTCCTTCTTCCAATCTACGGGATGAAACGCATCATGAATATAAAAGTCCACCCGCTCAAGCTCAGGCAGCGCAGCGCCCCTTTCCGGATCACTAAGAAAAGTCTCCAGCCAAGAAACTATACCGCTTGATGTCCATGGCGAGTTAATCCACACAGCAAGATCATCTCTGAGGATGAGCCACTTCAAAGCCCGAGGTAGAAGGTGTGATGCTTTCAGCTCCAGCCCCAGCTCCCACCCAAAGAGAACGCAACATGGCACCTCCAATTTGCGAAGTCGAGGGAAAACATCGTAACCCAATACGTTCAGCACACCTTTCGTCCCCCAGTCCGCACCGTCGTCGATGCTACCACCACAGTCCAGTTCCATTGCCGTGCTGCTGAAAAATTCGATAGAGAGGGTAAGTTCCTCGAGAGACTTGCTGACGAGTAATATGGCTTTTCCGAGAGTTTCGCAATTGAGATAGGGATCACGATGAGTACCTCTAAGCTCAGGGTCCGCATCAACTAGTAAGTGCAAGACGAGATTCTGAAGATTTGGTTTTGAGGCTAAGAGAACATCTAGATTTTGGCCGTAAATTTCGTAATTCTGGAGGGTCAACGTGGTTCCCGTTGTATTTTGGCTGATTTCCGCCATTTTCGATGATGGCTCAATGGATAGTTGATGTAAAAGATCGGGTTGAGTTTTTCTAAAGAAATATATAGTTCAGACGTTTGGGGATGGTAGTTGGTCTGCCAGAAGCCGTTGAGATATATAAGCGCTGGGCGCCCTAAAAATACTCACCATTATTTTTATTGACTCATAATATCGGCGCCAGTATTCGGCGTTTACGAGCTCGCTGTCTCATTCGCTAACGATTTTTTGAAGCTATCACCAATACTTGACGCAACTAATTAGCCTAATATCTTCACCTTATATGTAACAGCGGATGTAAGTATGCGATATTAGGATAAAAACAATTTTATAGTATGACAGTGCGTACTCGAGTATGCAACAAGCTATAGGAAAAGCAATTGCTGATAAAATACCCCCCCTAGTAGAAACACCATCTCGTACCCCCCGGCACACACTCGAGGCCCGGGAGGCGGAAGCGGTAGTTGTACAGGATAAATTAGACGAACAATCTGTGAGAGAAACTGATATGATTCGTCGATCGAGTAGAGTAAGGGGCAGAATCAAGAATTTAGATATTAAGAAACCTCCTCCTTTACTAAGGAATAAATCAAATACTAAACTAGGGCCTAGAGCGGGGGAAAATGCTAGAAAAGGATAGGTATATATATATATATATAAATAAAAGTGGTGATAGCTTTATTTTTACCTAAATAAGTAATAATGGTGACTCTATCAGCATGCTCACAAACGCCGATATTGGCGCCGAATTGGTTGATAAATCGAATTTATTGACCAATAAAAATAATGGTGGGTACATCGGAACAGGTCCATTGTGCCAGCGTATACGAGGCATACGCGTATGCAACGCTCGGCACATGGAATTCCATAGATTCCATTCTATATGGAATAATTCTAGAGCACCTTTGAAATAGAATAGAATATTCTATTGATTAGCCTCTGGAATTCCATCATTTCCTTGGAATTCCAGAGGCTAATCAGACTAATTAGAACGTAGGATTAATAAGGAAGTGAAAGTCGATTAACTATCTACAATACAATTTCCTATACTTATTCCGCTATTATCGCCTTAATACCGGTACCTGTACGTACCATCCGACCGGCATATTACTTGTCCATATCCATATTCCATATGCAATCCCACAACAGCTCAAACCAGGAAATAACAAAGGAAGTACATCCCGCCCGCCCTAAAACGTAAACGGCATTTCATTTTCCATCCATAAACCGGGTTTCGTGCAGGTCATGGCCTGTTCCTGTTGCTAATCATCCCCCCCACTGCCCCCCCTGCAGCAGACGATCATCCACCTTCGCACACCGGAAGGTAGCTACGGCCCACAAAAGTTGATCATTGAGACACTACCTCTCAACGACAGCACACAGAATTTCCCCCCCTACCCCCTCCGAAAAAATTCCCCTTCCTCAACAGACACACAACACCTTCCCTTTCCATTCTCCTTCCATCCCTCCCCTCCTCCAAGCAAGAAGAAGGGTAATAGACAGACAAAAGTCGATGCTACATTGCTACCACCCGTAAGCTTTCCAGAGAGCAATGGCGGGGTAAAAGGATAAAAGCTACTCAAGTAACCTCCCAACAAAAGCAGAACAAACCAAGCTCTCTTTTCCAGAAGAAAGCTTATAAGCTAGAGACTTCTCTCCTCCTAACACCATCAAGGATTTATCCATCTATTACTTACCTTAATTTCAACACTACAAAAGTGACATCACAACCAAACGGCAGTTTAACTAAGCGAATAAACGAGGACGACAACGAACAAAATTGTCCCTTATGTCAATAGCATTACCCAGACTGTGAATGGAAGGCAATCACTGTAGAACCATGTGGTTGTGAAATATGTTTTTTCCTTAGGAATAATTCCCCAGTCTTGAAGGCAGATAATCCACCTAACCTTATTACTACTAAGAGAACATCTATCCTTTGTAATAATACGACCGAGTCTCTGCCGGTCTAGCGCGATATTCGGAGGTGACATTACGATAGGTTGTCGATAATATATATTATCGATAGTGTTAATAAGAATCTACAATCTTTAATGTTGATGTACAGTACGTATAGACCTACGGCAAAAAGGAGCTCTCCTATTAGCTCGTCGGGCCGGAGGGATTCTTTCCCGGATTATATAACGAGTTCCATCTAGAAATTCTATATATCCTATATAACGAGTTCCATCTAGAAATTCTATATATCCTATAGAACGAGGGGGTCTAAAATAGAAAGTTCTATATACTTTTCAAATAGAATGTAATCCTTCTAGAGGGGGGGTCTAGAATGGAATGAAATTCGAAATGCCGAGCGTTGCGCGTATGAGATGTCTAATATGCGTATTAGACAGCTTTTTTATTCTTTGATTAATTTCGCGAATACATACGCAAAATTGGTTTGATATTGTATATACGTATAAATGTTCGCGTATATAGTCTAAAATAAGGTAAAATGAGGCTATCCCTCGCTACCTTTACACGACCACGCCCCCCTTTTACCTTTATAGCCCCTATTTAATTAGCGAGCTACTAAAATATCTGACCCCTAGGCTCTGAGGCACTTAAAGATTAGCCCTACAGCCGCTATATACGCGCACAGTAGGTAGAGGTCCTATATATATTAGACATTCTATAACTTTATATCAAACTTTTTGCGCCTTTAATTATATCGGTTTCAGGGGGTAGAAGGCAAAACGAGGGTTCAGGCTAGTCCAAAAGATCAGAATCAAGCTATTATCATACCTCTATTGAATTGAACTGGCTCAGATACGCTCGTAAAACCTCACGTGTAATGCGAGGATTAGACGTCTGATAGGCGTATTCCTCGTATACTCTGAGTACGCTGACACAATGGACCACAGCGCCAATGACACCACTTCTACCCAAACCGGTAGTTAGAATGGTATATAAATACAATCTTTGAGCCTCTAAGAGTAAGACGAATCCTTTCGTATCCTCAGCAAGGAATTGTTTCAAGGGACTTCTCTGGAAATGAGGGCCCAGCTGCAGTATACCCGAGCCAACACAGAGGAGGCTCGCTAGACCCCAACACCCACACCTTGTGACCGTCGTTATAGCTGCAAGATACTAAATCTGATGAGACGGCAGCAGTATATCGAGCGCTTTGTAGCGAGGCTATGCCAACGCCAATGTTCCTTTTGTCCCTGAGGGATTCATGAAGGCGGATATAAATTTTGTTTTTTCAGTTTCAATCACCATAAGCCTCCTCACGAAGGATTGTCTGACACTAGTTTGATGACTTCTTCTAAACATACAACCAAGAAGGCCAGAATTAATATCTTCTGTTATATATATATATGCGTGAGATCATCTTGTAGAGCAGGTTTCTGTTCGTACTCAACATCGTCTTTCTTTCTTTCTTTCATTCTTTGAACAAAATGTTTTCGTTTAAACGCTGTACACAGTCACTCGCTTTACTTTATATCCTACTCCTCGGTCTAGTCGTTGCAGCTCCAACTCTTCGAATCACACAAGATAACAATGCCAAATGTCGACCAGAGCCATTCCTTGTCTGGTCCAGTAAGGTGACCTATAAATCTCCAACAAATAGGACCCTCATTAGCGACAGCAACCTTTACGCACTCGCAAAACAAGCTTATGAGGAGATGGCAGCCTCGTGGGAGAAGAAAAGTTGGCCGTCTAGCAAGCCCAAGGGACCGTTGCCATTGTCACAGCGCCCTGGTGTTATGACTGCCATGACTGTAGGGAAAGCGGTATATTTCTCTTCATCGATCAAAGGCGAGCCATATATGGCGGAAGGGGGTACAGGACTTTCGAAAAACGGTCACTCATTCATCTACGACTTTACAAATCCCAAGGACGATGCTGCGCTCGCTCTCAATCAATGTCAGTTGGGACTTGCTGAGCACCGTGTTGATACAGACGTGAAAGCAGAACATCGGACCAGAGCATCATGTGGCGAGCCTATGGTATATTTGCAATGGAAAAGAGATAAAGCAGCAGAGATTCCTGGCCCTGAAGGTATTCGGATAGCAACTTATGGACGTCCCGGTGGAAAAAAGGACCCAGCAGGTCCGTACAGAAAGAATGAAAACTCTCCTATATAAATTGAAACCCAGAGCTGACTTGAACTGCTTGACTTTAGGGATGCCACCTTGCAGCACGCCAGACCCCAAAGATGATTCAATGCATTTGGGAGGGCCATCATGGGGCTGTCACGAGTTCTTACTTGCTCATGGTATTACCGCCGCCAAAATACCAGACAAGAAGATATTATCCAGACCTAAACCAGATATACCGTCAGTGCGCGCAACTCAGATTATGATTTGCTGATAAAGGGGGTGGAACAAACCGAGCATGAAATTGAAATTGTTGGAGGATTGCGATGGAAGAAATATAGAAATGAGGGAATTTGAATGTGAATGTGAATGGAGAGGTAAAGGTGGATGCGAATGTACGGTTTAGTACTTAATGGAAGAAGGAATTAATAGGTCTCTGGGTTTTTTTAGAAGGAATAGATATGGGAAATGAAAGCTTTATTTCGCCCATGCCATCGTTCAGTCTCTCAATGGTCTATCTGTTGAAGATCATATGTGATCTTATCTTCTATACCAAACTCTCTTCTCTTATCTTATGTAGTATATAAACTAGCTAGATCCTACTTCAATATATTTAAGGCTTTTACCACCTTTCATATACCTTTAACAGGTTATAAGCCCGGCTTCCACTGCGTGTAAGTGGAATATATTATTCTAGTACAAATGCTGTTCTTTATTATAAATCTTTATAGATCATCTCGATCCTGATCCTCCGCCACAGTCGTTAATAATCGACATAAAAATCAACCTTTAGAATTGTAATAAAGCAACAGGTACACCACAATCGTTAATAAGTAGTACTAATATTAGTATCTAGAATTACAACTAAAGAGCCCTACATTAGCCTTTAGAATTATAATAAAAGCTAATATTAAAGTATAAACAGCGGTTATAAAGACCATAAGTACAAATATAGATAAGTTTAAACTCCGTTAAAGAGTTAACTACAGATGTATATCTCTATTAAAAGAGTTATCTAAAAAAATATAAAAGTAGGTTATAAAGATCTTAAGTATAAATATAGATAACGCCTTTTCTATCTAAAATTATAATATATAAAGTTATAAGGTTTTTAAGAATAACGCCTTCTTATCTTTATAAGGGTTTTAAGAATAACGCCTTCTTATCTTTATAAGGTTTTTAAAAAATAACGTCTTCTTATCTTTATAAGGTTCTTAAGAATAACGCCTTCTTATCTAAAATTACAATATATAAAGTTATAAAGATTTTAAGAATAACACCTTCTCTATCTAAAATTATAAAATATAGATATAGCCTATCTAAATTATTACTTATAATATATCTATAGATAATCTACCTTCTATAATTCTATCTATTACTTTATTACTTTAAGGTTTAAGAAAAGAATAACATTAGAAGCTCTATAAGAGACGATTCTTTAACTCTAAAATAATAAGTCAACTTTACTAAATTTAAATTCCTACCTTATATATAAGGATTCCCCCTTAACAACTTTATTAGAATCTATTTCTTTTTAAGGCCACCTAACACTTTAAGATTAAATCTTAACTAAGTACTCCTAGCTATTATGACTAAATTTAAGTAAGTCAGCCTTAAGTATATTAAAAGAATTCACAAGTTAAAATCTAAGAAAGATTACCTAAGGTAGAGAAAGAGTCTATAAGCTGCGTTTGTGTATAATGATATAGAGGAATATCTACAACTTGTCCCTATACTACTACGCGCTTAGGATCGACTAATATAGGAGAAGGAGAAGAAGTCATATACTGTGTTTATTATTAAGACTATCTCTGAAGGTATTAATAATAGCGTCCTAGAATACTTTCTAATTTACCTAGCTCCCTAGACCTTAGTTGACTATCTAGAATAAAACTATAAGGAATTAGGAAGTAAGTACCTCTCTAATCTATACGACAAATATTAGAACCTTGAGCTTTATAATTATAAAGACATTATTAAGTACTTACAACAACTGACCGAACTTAAAGTCGAGTTATATAATATTAAGACTATTACTATTTATAATACGCTTTATATTTAAAAATTTGTTAAAGGACTAGGTCCTAGATATAAACAGTAGTATACAAACTATCTCTTAAACTATGACCTTATAAAGGTTAAATACGACAATACTATATGTGACGCTGTAGCTTAAGAACTAGATAAAGATCCCTTGTTATCTGATTCCTACTCGTTAAGCGTATAAGCTAGAACTGGTCGTTAAACTAATATAAAATTTACTAAGACCGCCAACCCTAATTAAGTACTTAAAACTAGGACTAAGATATAGAGATATTGTATATACTACAACAAGCCTTACTACGACGTTATAAGTTGTAGAACGCTATACCCTTACCTTGTAAAACAGTACCCTAATAAGCGGTAGCGAAAAACAAGTGAAGAAGTTAACGTTAAGACAGTCACTATAGCTATAGTATATTCGAGACCTTTAGGAAAGACATCTAAATCCCTAGTAAAAGATTAGATAATTGACTTAGGTTGTTTATAATATATATACTCTTCCTTAGAGTAGTTTTTACTAGAAACACTTCGCCCTATTTTACATAAAATAAGTGGTCTAGGAGGGCTTAAACTCGTCCTAAAATCTATTAGAACAGTTAAGTTAATTTATAAAGGACGTAAGGGACAATATATAGTCTATATCTAAAATGTTTTATATATACCGATAGGACTACTAAACTTGTTGTCTTTAAGTTAACTGCTTTAACGTAAAGCTTAAATCACCTTCTCTATAGAACTCGCTATAATATTGTTTATAAATAATACGATATTTATAATAATCTACGAAGGCCTCTATAGAGTTTAACTCCTCTAAAACACCTACTTATTCGCTGGAGCCTCCTACTAAATAATTAATAAAAAATCGGTAATTGACTGGCACAGGAAACTAGGTTACTTAAGTACTACTAACCTCGAGAAGCTATAAAAGATAAGCACAGGAATAGACTTATATTCTAAACTAGACAATACTGTTTTATATAAAGCTTATATTAAAGGAAAGTGTATAGATACTTCTTATAAGGCTTATATAAAACCTAGTCGCTATAAGATAGATTTAATTTACTTCGATCTTACTAGTCCGATACGAATTCTAGGACTATAAAATAAACGATATATATTAGCCGTTATAGAAGATAATATAAGAGCCTCTAAAGTTATACTATTATAGTTAAAAGACTAAACCCTTAATAAGCTTAAAGGATATAAACAATATAATAAACACGGCAATTATATAATATTATAAATATAGTACGATCCTGCCGGCGAACAAAGTAGCTTGTTGTTTATCGACTAGGCTGAGTTAGTAGGTATTCGAGTAGAATATGCCACTACGACTTCTTAGTAATAGAATAGAGTGGCAGAAAGACTGATTCGTACTATTATAGACAAGGCTCTTCCTATACTATTAGAAAGTACCTTAAACAAGAGATACTAGACAGAAGTAGTTAGAACGGCAAATTATCTTTATAATAGATTACTAGTTACCTCTATTAACAAGACCCCTTTCGAGGCTTAGACTAGTACTAAGCTAGACTTAAAACACCTAGTTCTATTTAGTACTCCTTGCTTGTTCTAAAGAGGATCCTAGTATAAAACGCTAAAGCTCGAATCTAAGGTAGATAGAGGTTTTATAGTAGGATATAAAGGGAGCTATATATATCGAATCTTGTTTAATAGTAGAATTATCCGCCGTATAAACGTCTAGTTTACTATAAAAGATCTAGCTATAACTCCTAGGGGGGAAGACTTATAAGAACTACTAGACCTCTACCCTACTAAGACCTACGAATATAAGGCGGCTACGCCTATTAAAAGGGACACTATTAGGCCTTTACCTAAGGGATTAGAAGAAGAGGTATTAGACAATAACGACGAAACTCTTAATACTAAAAATTCGTAGAGCCTACCTATTTTACGTGGTAACCGTAAAACTCGAACATACGATTTTTCTCGGCAAGGTCGAGAGACATTTAAGTCTTAGGTACTACTACTATAATTAAAGATAGACACTAAGGAACCTACCACCTATAAAGAGGCTATATCTTCACCTAATTTAGCCTAATAGATTACAGCTATAGAAGACGAGTATAATTTACTAGTAGAAAATAAAACCTAGGAACTAACACCCCTACCTAACTACCGTAAAGCCCTTAGTAGGCGTTAGGTATATAAAGTTAAAAGAGATTCTACAAATTAGATTATAAGATATAAGGCTTACTAGGTAGTTTAAGGTTTTGCTTAGTAGGAAGGAATAGACTTTAATAAGACCTTCGTATCTGTTATCAAGCCTATGACATATAAAGCTTTATTTATACTCGTAGCTTTAGAAGACTTAGAAATAGAGTAAATGGATATTAAAACAGCCTTTCTCTATAGAAAGGTCGAAGAAGAAATATATATCTACTAACCTACTAGTTTTATTACTACTCTATTAACAACAACTTTATCGCCTATAGTATATAAGCTTGTTAAGGCCTTATATGGGCTAAAGCAGGCGCTAAGAATCTAGTATAACACCTTGTTAGCTATACTATAACAACTAGGATTTACACCTTTAATATAAGACATAAGTGTCTTTAAAAACGGACGTACATTTATTACTATTTATGTAGATAATATCCTCCTTATTAGACCTAATATTAGCTATATCTTATTGCTAAAAACTTTACTTTATAAGACCTTTAAAATAATAGATATAGGACCGCTATCTTATTATCTTAGAATAAATATAGTACGTGATCGATAAAACAAGGTTATTCGCTTAGATTAAAAAGCGTATATCGAGCGGGTTTTAGAACAATTTAGCATAAGTAAATATAACCCTTCTACGCTACCTATAGATCTAAATTATAGACTAGAAACAGCTTTAGATACTAACGGACCTAGCTAAGTTAATATTACTAATTACTAGTAAAAAATTAGTAGTCTTATATATATTATACTAGGTACTCGACTAGATATAGCCTACGTAGTTTCTATACTAAGCCGATACTCCTACTAACTAATAAAAAGTTACTACTAAGCTCTCTAAAGGCTCTTCAGATACCTATAAGGTATACTTAATTTTATACTAAAATTTAAAGGTTAATATATCGATCTTCGAGGATAGACGGACATGTAACGAATACTCAAACTGGCTAACTAAACTTGGCTGGGTGTTCGCTGGTTGGTATGCTATGATAAGAAGAAGACTATCGGGTTGTTCACTTGGAAGTGAACTCGTTACTTGTATCAAAGATGCCA
>UNPR01000336.1:0-33495 GCA_900536425.1 Hymenoscyphus linearis | reverse complement strand
TTCCACGTTAGCCTTGTTCCCATTCCCACCCTCACCCCCCCCCCCCCAAAAAAAGAGTCTCCTCGATGCTCTCTGAAGATGCTCTCTAGAATTAGAGGAGATGGAATAAACGGAGATTACTACTGTCATGATACTTATTTCATTTTTGAAGTTTTGATTTTATGGAACTAGAACATCTCGCCCTCTCTCTCCTCAACGCCAAATATATAAACATAAATATACTACGTACGCCCGCTCTAACAAAGAAAAGAAATAAAAGAAAATAAAAGTACGACGAATGAACGGGTATCAGATCTGTACTCCCCTTCGCCCTTAATATCCATACGTCCAATCCATGCATCCCCTTACAAACCAACCAAGAAAAAGATCCCCCACAAAAAAGGTAGAAGGAAAAAAAGAAGTACAAGTAAAAAGAAAAGGGGGGCATACTTGCATACTTGCATGCAAGCATACAAACTTCCAAGCACACGCATCAATAATCACTATCCTCCTCCCCATCCCCCCCAACCCCACCCCTCTCCCTCCTCAACCACCCCCCAAAATCCAACTTCATCAACAACCGATCCACCCTCCCCACCTCCCTCACCCGATATCCCCCCTGCTCCCCAAGTTCAACCTCACTATACCCACTCGCCCAAACCTCTTTATCCCCCTCCAGATCCCTGAGACCCTCCGTGATACCCTGGATCCCCTCTTTCACACGGCCCGCTACAACTTGTAGTTGTGTACGCACGTCTTTTTCTTCCTGATGGAAGTCGGAAAAGGCGTCAACGACACCTTCATCGACTTCGAGGTCGAGGGATTGCCAGATATTGTGGATACGGTGGATTAGAGCGACGAGATGGTCGATTTGTTGGAGGAGGTGGAAGAGGGGGTCTGTGAAGGTGGGGACTGTGAGGAGGAGGGAGGTGGAGAGGGCGAGGAGGTATTTTTTGTGGGCGTCCGAGAGGGATTGGGGGTCTGCGGTGGGTTTTATTCCCGTGATGGTTTTGGGATCCTGATCTTGGTTTTGTTGTTGTTCGTTTGAGGCGGCTTGGAGCCAGATATCTTCTTCTTCGCTATCTTCTGCGTCGTTGTCTTCTGCTGTGTTGGGTTTTGGTGGGTGTGAGGAGGATTCGGATTCTCCGGTGAGCCAGGATTTGAAACCGCTCCAGGTTTGTTCTACGACTTCGCCTTGGAGGTAGGCTTCTGTTTCGCCGAGGAAGAAGACGGCTGCGCTGCTGGTTGCCCAGACGCTTCGCATGGCTTCCGAGCGCTCTTTTGCTCGTCGACGCATCATGAGGACTTTTTGACGGCCGATTTTGGAACTCCCGTATGGTGGTCCTGGGGGTGCCGGATGGTCGCGACGGAGAGCGGAGATTTTCCAAAGATCCGTCAGACGAAGATGAGCTCGGTGGATTGAGAGGAGGTAAGCGTTTATGCTTGAGTAGCTCTGTAAATCTGACGGAGAGAGGAAGAGATCAAGTGGCGATGGGATATGCATTGTCAAGTCGACCGGAACAGATAATAGTAAGGTTTTGAATGGCGTACTAGCAATCTTGCCTGGCTCTGAAGGGTTGGTCGCTTTTTTGGATGGCGTTGCGGTATTTGACTTATTCATATTGAGTTGAACGAGATCTCTCGCAAGTTCGAGTATTTCGTCTTCATCCTGATCATCTTTATCTCCTTGCAACAATCCCATCGCCGCCCAAGTTCTTGCTAGTACTCCTGAGACCTCGCCCTCTTTAATGGTGATACTTCCTATGTTCTCGCGTTTATCATAGCCTAAAGTATCGGTTCTTCGCCATCGTGAGCGTATTTTCTCATCTGCTTCTGAAATCAAGGCAAGAGCAAACTCTCCACGTCCAAGTAAAAAGAATTCTCGTAGCAATGATAATATCTCAATTACCTTACTTGTTGGTAGCAGTTTCTGGAGTGTCGTTTGTGACAGAGAAAGTCTAATTGATGCAATAACCCTTGAGAAATGTGCACTTTCGATAGGAAATTTAAGTGTAGAAAGCTGTTTAAGATGGGTAGAAAGAAGGTCCAGCTCTGGTGATGTAGCAGTCGACATGCCTTTTACTCTGATATGATTTAATGATCGCCCAATGAAGAGTAAAGAAGCGGCAGTCGAGGGCGTGACAAAAGCAGGAAGGAGTCCCGATATCAATTCGTATTCCTGTACATCATAAGCCCTAGAATTCCATACTTTGCCATGTCCAAAACATACCTCGAGATTTCCGTCCATCGTTTGTACGAAAAAGTCCTCCCGTCCAAAAGCAGGCAACCTTCCATATAATATCCATCCACTAACCTGTCTCAACCAAGCCATCTCCGCAACCTTCACCAAAGTCAATGCTGTCTCCTCAATATCGACATACCCCGTCTTCAACGCCTCACACAACCAATCCACAATCTTATTCCCCGTACACCTGTCTCCCTTCTTTCCCCTCATAACCCCCACCACCTCCCAAAGCCACTCCATCCTCCTAACCCACCCCCCAAACTCTCTCACAATTCCCGTCAAAGGTACGATATTCCACGCCCCCACGGACCCCGCATCCTTCTTCAAAATGCTCTCCTCAACATCTAACACCTTCTTCTGAAACGCTTTCAAATGTACATCCCGTATCCCCGTCGCAACAGCCTGGCAAATAACACTCGGGTGTCCCGACGTAATGGCGGCGGTATGTAATAACAATTTATGGTGAAGGTCACTGAGATGTGCTATGGATTTGAGGAGTTCTTTTTCAGGCGGGGAGAGGATCGACGAGGAGGATGAATGGTCGGCTGTGAGTAGTGGAGACGGATGGCCGGATAGTGAGAGGAGGATCTCGTGGAGCATTTTGGTGGTGGTGTTTGGTTTCTGCTATGCGTATTAGAATTGGTATTACTGGATACGAAGGTGATAGTTCTTTACCGCGGGGTACTTGTAGTAGGGTCTCTTTGCCCGCGGACTTTGTCCAGGACGTTGTGAGTGAGGAGAATGAGGGATCCTAGAATTTCGAAACGACACATTGAATCACTTCATTGCTGCATTTGGTATTTGGCTTTCAAGTCGTTGAATTGTGTCGGTTCCTGGTGAAGTCTATATGGTGACGAAACGCGCTCTCCAGAGACACGGTTCATCACCGGCTTTTTACAGCGCGTTGATTGGCTGACTGGTTCTGGACAAAATATTGACTTCTATTTTGAAGAAATCCATTTTGAAGCCTCCTGGACAAGTTTCCTTGAAAGATAGGAAGCGTTTCAATGATTACTTGAGGCTATTTGATACTGTTCCCACAAAACCATCCTCACTAGAAATTTAATAAACACAGCCGAAACTACTATGCGTTCTCAAATTTATGTGTCAATCTCATGGACTTCTAAGCAGAAACTGGGGCTTCGAGTGTTTTTCGATTCCGGAGGTAATTCCGGTGGTTACTCGTACAAATGTAAAGAATGGTTTGCTTTCTGCTATCCACGGTTTTGTGACATTCGGCAGATTTATATCAACTTCCTCGTACAGCAGCATAACAGCCTATTCGTCCTTTACTTTTCTTGTCAAGATTGTTCTGATCCCTAAAGGTAACGCAGGTCCAGAATGTCTGAAGTTTGAAGAATGTGGCTGATGACTTATCATTTCAAGGAATGATGGCTCGAGGTATTCTAGAAGGGTGGAACAACGAAAATCTACCAAGTGGAGGGAGGCATTCACTGTTGCAAGTGCCACCCACCCGCGTGGACTTGAAGCAAACGTGGACATCACGTGAAAACGACCAAACCAAAAAAAAACTTTTCCCAATTAGCGTGCACAGACCACCATCTCTCTGGTATATATTCTCAACCCTCCATCCTCCCTTTCCTCTTTTTTTTCTTTTTTCTTCAGACGATCTTACTTCATAGAATCATTTCTATAGTAAACGTCCTCTTCTGAGTTTCTCTCACGAGCCTCAGACTCCAACCCGGACGATGAGCCGATCCTCGGTGCCCAAGAGTGAGGCCTTTTTTACTCTCGAACTGTCCGCAAGGATGGCGGTGTTGCTGTTTGACAAAAACGCGATGCTGTATAGAGAGTGGCGATGATCTTGGCCCTTTCCTGGTTGTCTTCGGACGCTGGGTCTGGGTGGGTGTCGATGGACGTCTGACGGGCGTTTGCTTTTTTCATTGCAGCTTCTGCCTGGTGCGGATTGCGAAGAAGAATTTTTGGTGGGCGAGGTTGTGGTGATACAGGTTAGCCAAGGTTGGTGGTATCCACCGGCGCCTATTGTATGAAGATCTTTGATGTGATTAGAAGGGGAATTGCTATTCTATTTCAGCACATGGTCATTGTTTGCCATTCTTAGGTTATTTGAGATATTAAAGAGGCTCAGACTCTTCTTCGGTTCTCACCAATCACACGGAGCACGCTGTTTCCTCAAATACAGATTTATATGTCCTTCATGTATCGCAAAGTTGCAGTTGGATTGTGTAGTTGAGGGGTACGAGGGTTGGGCGGTCGATGTCTACCTAGGTAGACACTATTGCAAGTAGGAACTATAGTACTCTAGAAGGTCCGAACAAGAGTCTATGTTACTTCCCATCACTCCCTTACACCTTATAGAAGGAGTTCTTTGTTAAATGGGATGGTTCCTTGGTGAATCGCTGACATGAATTTGTGGTCGCTTGCTCAAGGAGTTTTGGTTTCTGGTTTGGGTGCCAGGCGTGTATAACTATTTTGAGCGGAATGATAGTTCTATACTACATTGGAAACCGTATTCTTTGGTAGAAGAGAATCAGACATATGAAGATGCTCGAAGATGCTCAAAATTCGTAGAAATAGATTAAATAGATTGGTATGATGCTAATGAACCAGGCCTGCAATCCGAAGAAAATCTCCATCCGTCAACCTACCTAATCCCACATCCATCAACCCATCAAATCATGAATTCATTAATCTACCATTCAATGACCATAAAGAAAAGTGGTCTCTCAACCCTATACCACCAAGTACATTCAAGTACATTCATCACATCGTCTACCAAAATGGAAAGCGACTCGAGAGGTCAACCCTCAACGCTTAACATCAGCAACCCTCTGGCCCTCCAAAGGCTCGCCCACTCCACTTCCACCAGCGCCATAAGCCGGAGGCGGAGCCTGTCTGCCAAATCCGACAACATCGGGAGCAGCGGCACCCGACATATTATAATCATCGGATCGCCTTCCTTGAGCAGCCTCCTGCTCTTTCCAGTTCTGCGCAGCAGCTGAAGTAGGTCCCGGACTCGAATTTCTCGAAGGAAGAACACCGCCATCACCTCCGCCAACAATCAAATCACCACCCCCTCTAACCTTTCCAATGACCATTCCCTTGGCAACAGATTTAACAATCGCCTTTCGAGATACACCTGTTGCATCAATGTAAACCAAGCCAACATTTTTGAAGCCACCGGAGATGTTTTGGGTTATTCCTCCAGCCTCAGCTCCATACTTGTGGCCTACTACTGTAGTTGCAGCTGTACTCGTAGAGGTGAGCAGATTTCGACCAGCCTGATCGATGCCATCCGCGATCGTGGAGAAAGCCATCAGGGACTTATTCAAAAGTCCGGGTTTGTATCCCTCTACTGGCTTGCCATCTGGTCCAATTCCCTTACCTCCTCCCTTCTTGTTACCGCGGTTGGCTAAAGAGGCTCCGAAATTTTGCGCGACTTTTCCGACTTGGCCAACAGTCTTTGCAGATAGACCGGCGGCTCCTTGGGTGAAGGTATGGACTTTGCGGACTCTTTCGTGGGTTGTGGGTGTGAACGTCATGGGCTTGGTGTTCGGTTTTGTGGATTTAGTGAAATTGCTTGCGCCAGACTCGAGAGTTTTGGAGACATAACCTGCGGTGGTAACAACGAGACGGGATGCCATGGCTGCTTTGGATACGAGGGTGCTATTTTTGTAGGCCGGGTGCATGGCCATTTCTAAATATTCTTGGGAGGCGGGTGCTACACCGATGTTTTGTGAACCATCTTGAGGAAGAGTGATTTCGACGGGGTCTAAAACTTGTCAGCGACGGGGGTTTATATGGAGAAATTTGGGACATACTCTTTGAACCTGCCTCCATCTTTCCATCTTCAATAACATGGAAACCTTCACCAAGTTCACCAACAACGCTTCCATTCTCCTCATCTATCAGAACAATTCTACCACCAGTATGGGCGCTTGAGCTGCCTGGCACATATGCCTCTCCCGGCTGGAAACTACCGGGGTTGTACGCAGGAATACCCCTATCTCTCTCCTGTTCCTTCTCCAACTTTGATTTACTAGGCCTAGAACTCTTGGGTGGAGGGGCCCTCTCCAGAAAAGCGGTACATTGTGCTAGAATAGTCTCAAAAGTATCGACGTCCTCCTGTGAACCTCCCCTGCCCAAAGCAGGGAACTCTATTCTTGTGAATGCGCCACTTTCTGGGCCCATGTCCCATCGTGGAATGAGGTAGCTACTCGGTGGTTGATGATAGATTTGTGTCGTCGCGGGTAATGGCAGATCTAATGCTGGTGGCAGATGTAGATGTAGGTAGAAATCTTCTTCGGGTGCTTGAGATTGAGGGTCTGGGGAGGGGACGCTGGAGAAAGGGGAGGTTGTTGGAACCATCAGGAGGGAGAGGGTTTGGGGGCCTGCTGGGGTAAGGGACTCTTCTCTGCCATTTTCGATGTGGTAGGCATTGATGCCATTGATGGCATATAATAGCTTGGGGTCCTGCCAGTGTGTTAGTGGCAGTAGATTGAATTCTGGATTGAGGATACCTACATGATGTCCTGAAGCCATCGCGAGCTCGTGTGTGAGAGTTATTAAAGTTGTTAGAGAAAAGGGGAAGGGGGTATGGTAGTGGGGGCGGGGTAGATGAGAAATAGAGGCAACAATCAGAAAAGCGATTGTGCGATGTGACTGAAGATGACTTGAGAGAGGACGAGGGATTTAAGAAAGAAAACAGCTTATTTCGCAAACCTTTAAGTCAAGAATAGCCCGTCTCGCCCGTCAAGCGTCAAGCATCTGCGCGGTTATTCCTGATCCATTCTCCAACATCCACATCTGCGACAAGAAGCTGACATCCACTCATTTGTTCTTGGATCCAACACTCCACCAATCCCAGTGACGTACCGAGCAAACAAAATCACAGCCACACTGTGGCGAATCTTGGTGAAAGTTTATCCTGAACTTAGGTTGTGGCAAGTATTTGCGAGCGTGCGTACTCGAGTACGAGTATGTTGGCAACGTCAAAAATGAAAATAGATGATCTCATCTCAGGTTTTTGTTTTTCAACAATGAGGCATCGTATGACTTCTGACTTCCCGCATCAGATCCGACTAAAACCCATCTGCAGCTCAATCTAATAACCTTATTCAAACCGCCCTAATAATAGCTGCTTACTTTCCGACACAGGAAGGGTAAAAGTTTAGGCCTCGGGATCAACTATTTTTACAGGCGGTGAATGAGGTGGGACGAACCCCTCATACCCTCCCCTCACCGACTACTTCGGTAAAATTGAGGGGGTGAGGGGGGGCTCCAACTGCAACCAACAGTCCGATTTAGAACTTCACGATGTGATTATATATACCAATTTCTTCTTATAGAACCCGTTCTAACCCATTGGCGGATGCTGCATGCATCGTGATCAGAGTTGTAAAGTAAGATTTAAAAACTATATTATTCTAGATAATTTGAGGCAATTAAAATTATGAAATTGACAAGAAAGACCTTAAGAGAATAGTAGACATTCTTGGCTTCTTGTTTATATTTTTCGATCTATTTAACTTACCCAAATATTACTATTTGAGCGACGGTCTTCAAGCGAACAAGGACTGTGTCTATGCATTAACGGGTATATACATTTATAATCCTGGTGTTCGTGTTTAGTTGGTGTTTACCTATACAGTAATAGGCTAGACCATCGACGTGTCCGGTGGCAAATGTGCCGTAACCAAAATGGAAAATACAATAACACGGGTATTGGGTTAGATAATACATTGTCTGTGTAGACCCCCCTCCCACAACCCCTACTCTTATCTTTACATCAATATTGTTAGTAGAACGATAAAAGTTTGATATATAAATTATAACAAAGTGCTCAAAAGTAGCGCAATGAGCCAATCGTTACAGCATGGCAGACCAGCAGTCCCCAGCCAGATACAGTAAACCAGTAGCCCTGAGCCTAACTTCGCCACCCAATGCCAAACTCGATATATTAATACTGGAACGCGTCAAAATCGCGCTTATTGAAGACCCTAAAATGGACTCGTTCTCCATGCTGCCAGTCGGTAAACCCAAATTTCGGAAAACTACCTATAAACCTCTGTAAGGATCTAGTCGCTCGTGCGCGGAAAGCTGGAGTCATACATCCAATATCAAATAAAGCACTGGATTCTCTCTCTGAGTCCATTCACAAAACTGGATATTCAAGATTCACTAATCGAAGTACTATCGAAGATGGTTTAACCCACGTGGAATACTACGGGATGTTCAAGATTCACTAATCGAAGTACTATCGAAGATGGTTTAACCCACGTGGAATACTACAGGAACTTCCGATTGAAGCGGTGATTCCTAATGGGAATAAAACATTCACTGTTCATGCTACACATCGTGGAAACGATAGCTACGCTGAATACACATGACGTTAATCTTTTTATGTAAGGTGCGGGGGAGTAGGAGGTAATATAGACTCTTGTATTCGGATCTCCGAAAGTAATTAGAGAAAATTGATCGTTGAAATCTCTATTCTATAATTAAACTTTAAGAAGAGATATTTATTCTACGTCTAATCATCTCAAATAGGTTCAAGTTCAATCATTCTTCTACACATACAGTAGCGTCCCAAGCATGTATTCATTCACCCAAACAAATCAAAACCAGAGACCGCACCTCGCACAGGCTCGCAGCTACAAGCTCTACATATGAGCACAAGTAAACCAAGATAAGCGAATGACGGTAATTACCTAACAAAAGAATTTTGCTCAAAAAGATGCTATGCATAAAAACTACGATCAATCCTCGTATACACTTCACTTCCGTTACACCCTCATCCCCATCAACCCAGCCCCACTATCCCCCCTCTACCAAGGTCGTTTGTTTCTCCTCGCAAAATGAAATCGCGCTTCGCCAAAAACACACTACACCTCACCGCGCATGCCAGCCCACCCATGCCCTGCTCATAACCCTCCAAATCTTCACCTCGCCACTTCTCAAATCATCCAACTTAAAGCTCTCAAGCTTTACCTTCTTACTCTCGCGACCCTGTTCCCATGCACGAACCTTCTTCTTAGTACCATCCCACTCCGCCACAACACCAACATGATCGGGTTTTCCGACTTCTGCCGTGTATTTGGCATGCATGGTTCCATGTTTGCCTTGGAACTTGGTGTTGCGGAAAGTGATAATGTCACCGGGTCGAATCTCGTCATTCTGTTGCGTCGAAGCATTGGCCAGGTTGCTGTAGACGATGGCTCCATAGCCACGAACTCCGACGGGTAGGAGGACATTATCAAGGGGCTTGAGGAGTTCTTGGACGAGGCCTTGCGGTGTTCCATCCCCGACAATGGTGCCTTGCTTGGAACCGACAGCTTCGATTATCCGACGACCAAACTGCTCATGTTCTTGTTCCAGCTGGTCTTGTCGAAGTCGTGAAGGTGGCTGTTCATGTTTTTGTTCAAGATTAACATCTGCTGCGTTTTCCACGTCGTATTCAGCCGCGATGATGGTCTGAGAATAATCTTGGTATAGGACAAACAGCTCTTTTGTGACAATGTTTTTGCCATTCTGCGTTGAGGTCGACTCCTTCATTTCGTAAAGGAAGTCCTTTCGATTCTGGAAGACTGGTGGTAGAATTTTCGGCTGAGTCCACCAGTATGAACTTCGTCCGAGATCAACATCATTAGCCACAAATCCGGGATCCATGGACATTCGACCGAGCTCGACCGACCGTCTATTGTTGGAGCGCGATATATCTAGAGATTGTCGTGGGGGGCCTCTATTCGAAGCTCCCATGCCAGAACTTCCAGGAGCATCACGAGGGGGTGGTGGTGGAGCTGCTCTGTTCTGTGGTGGCTGTAGTGCCAGAGCGTTATGTCTTGGTGGTGACGCCGAGTATAGATCCTCCTCAGTTGATTCGTGTCTAGGTGATGAAATATTTATAGGTCTCGAAGGGGCGACAGCAGTTGGTGATTTCGGTGGAGCAGTATACTTGTAAGGGTCGTAATCACCATCGTTTTCTTCTAACGGCGCAGGAATTTTAGAAGTAGGCGGAGGAGGTGGAGGTGCAGCTCGCGGTACATCTATAGACTTCCTTGAAATTGGCGGTGGTTGTGAGGGTAAAGGTGGGGGCACTGCACGCGGAGCCGTTGGTGGTGGAAGAGGTGGTGGCGCGGATGATGGCGAAAAGATTGGCAACTGAGTGATAGTATTATCCTCCAAACCCAATTCTTTGGGATGAGCCTTGAGTGCTTCTTTATGTGGGACGGCAGAAGGCATATCAGTATCGTAATCGCCATCATACTCTGTGACTTCTTCCTCGCTTTCTTCTCTTGGCAGACTCGAAGGAGAAACACGTCGATCTCCTGTAGATGATTGACTCAAAGGGGGCGGTGCGTTTGGGGGCAGAGGTGGAGGAGCTCGGATCTGAGGCGAAGGAACCACAGGAGTGCCGGGTGTACCAGGAATTGGTGGCACTTTGCTAGTACGTCGATCCTTTGATCCTGGGCTTGTCGTAGATATAGGAGACGTTTGGTCGTTAAAATATGACGCTCTTTTTGTTGCTGGTGAAAGCTGAGCATCCATGGTTTTTGGCTGGGTACGAGGGCCTTCGGCCTTTGGAGTAACCACGCTAGCAGACAACTCGTCGTCTGATTCAGAACCGGCACTTGGTGACTTTGGTACGGAGGGAGTTGGTCGAGCTATTTTGTTAGTAGTGTTATATGAATTTCGATAGATAAATTACGTACTTTCTTTTGGAACAGGTGGTGGAGCAGGTCTTCCGCCAGGCACAGGAGGGGCACTGCTCAGTTCTTGAACCGTATCTTCAATATCTGGAACCTCATCGGTGGGACGAGAGCTAGATGCTGGAGTATCATCATCATCATCATGCTCGACAGGTTTACTGATCTGTTCTGGGCTGCGAACTCGAGTTAAACCGGGCATAGGAACAGGGGGTGCGTGGGTGCTTGCGGCTGGCCTATCCTCAGCGCCATATTCTGATGGTTGTTTTTCACTTCCTCCGAGAGATTTCTTCTTTTTCGGAGGTAGTGGTTTCGGCATCGGCATGGCGCCAAACATGCCATGCATACCCATTCCACCACTCATTTTGGCCATTCGTGCTCTCAATTCTTCTTTTCGACGAACTTCAGGATCTATCTCCTCCTCCTCCTCCTCTTCTTCGGGCTCCTCAGTTGCACCTTCTTCTTCTCCAACATTAGGCTCACGGAGAGGGGCAGTAGGCGCCCGGGAGACTGGTCGAACTCTAGGTTTCTCATCGCTATCATCTTTTCCTGTGGAAATTTCTTCTGGATCTTCAGTAGTCTCACCAGCTCCAGACACATCTGGTTCATAACCCTCTTCCAAAGACTTTCGTGGTTGCGCAGATGAGGTACTCTGAGCGTCCCTTGTAGATTTACGCCTTCGAGGCACACCGTCTTCTTCTCTGACGGAGTCCATTGATGGTTTACCAACCGTGTCTTCTGTGTCTCTTCTCTCTAATGTACCACCCTCTCCCTCTTCGGTGCCCTCAATAGTATTGTGTGACTCGGTTCGCTTCTTGGCGGGGCGTTTTGGCTTTTCCTTCTTTGCAGCCGCATCCGCATGGCGTGAAGCTTGTTCCATTTGCTGTTTTTGAAGAAGGGCAATTCTTTCTTTCAAACTCGTTGGTTTGGGCTGCTCCTCTTCATCATCCGCATTCCCTGGGGCTAATCCGGCCTCTTCCGCTTGCCTTTGGTTCTCCAATTCTCTTGCCGCAATTTCCGGGTCTTCATCTCTCCTATACAGCTTTTGAGGAACAGGTTCACGGGGCGGTGGTATATAGGCATTCTTGCTTGGAGGAGGGGCAACAAAAGGCTTCTTGATGAAATTACTAGATCCCCCTGAGCCCAATCCACCTGGCTTGAAGGGCGTAGGCGGAGGTGCAGCTTTGGCCTTTTCGAAAGCTGCGATACGATCCCGGAAAGAGTTGCCAATTGGTTTCTCGGACACGGGTGGTGAAGAAGACTTCGCAGGTGGTGGAATCGATTTTGGCGAGGGGGGTGGCGGGGCAGCTTCTACAACTCGAGGTTTAGGAGGAGGTACAGACTCTACTTTTGGCGCCGGAGGAGATGATTCTCGGGCAACCGGAGCTTGTTCAATCGGCTCTGGTCCCAATTCTGGCTCCTCCTCCTGGAATTCCTCAACATGCTGATTTGGTGCTGGGGCGGGCTCAGAAACAGGCTCTGGGATAGGTTCCGGAGCTGGCTCCGTCTCTTTCTTTGGCCGACTTGCTCGAGTTGGTCTGGGAGGGGCAGTAGGCTCGTACTTTTCAACAAAGTTTCTGGGGAAAATGCCCTCCTGCTTCACTCCCGAGGCATCTACGTATTCGCCAGAATACCAGTCATCGTCCTCCTCCTCTATGACCGTGATGATCTGTCCGAGAGGAAAGTGGAGATCATCGTCATGGGGAGACGTATATTCGTATATCGCTTTGACTTTGAACGGAGGGCTCGCCATGGTGAGCGCGTAGAATTGCGAGGGGTCGTTGGAAACTGCCTCGGTTGGATGCCTACGCAGGTATGGTCGGAGGATGCCCCGAGGCGGCCCACGATATGGCTTTGATGGTGTAATTAATTCGGATCCGTATGGAGGGACTCGATATGGTGTGTCTGTGGTGGAGGTATGGGGCAGTGGAGGGAGTGGTTTGGTGAATATGAGCGGGGCGTTGATTCAGTGTATTTCGCACATAAACGTGCTAGTCTACGTCAGCGCATGAATACAAGTGTGTGAAACGGCCGGAGAGCTCTTTGGTCGGCGAATCACAGCCACTGCGAGTTGGGAAGATCAAAAAAGTCGCACCTTACCAGATGAGAATATTCGGGCTACACCAGAGGACTGGGAGACACAAATCGCTGGGCAGGGTGGGGGGTAGGTTGGTGGATGCGCCGCACTCTGAAGTTGCTGTATGTATCATCGGGAGGAGTCCAAAGCGCTGTGTTGTTGGAGTTGAGCGAGCCTTGCACGCCTTGCCCGCCCTACAAGGATTTTGGCTGCCCTGGGCCTCCGCCAGCGACGTGCCCACTCCTTCATACAAGCACAACCAGACAATCATTTGCCTCCGAGTCCCCCTTGGTTGCCACAACAGAGGGCAGTCAATCTATGGCACACTTAGACCAGCCTCAACCTTGTGTGCGCAGACTGAGCACCGAACATGGCAACCTCCCAGATGCCCAAATCTATCTTGAAAAAGACGACCTCCTACCCCGCCACGGCAGGCTCCCAGGCCAAAGCTGATCGGGATCGCGAGACGGCCGTGTACCACGCAAACATCCTCAAAACGCGCAAGGAAACTGAATTGTATGTTTTGTTGTCGACCGAAACTCTACTTGACTACCCTACCTCTTCCCAGCCAGCCGACAATCCTTCTGTAGAAGATACGGCCACACTCAAAGAGCTTCTTAGACCCTTCCAGCCTTCCGACTACGATGCCCTCATCATAGAGCGCAACATTGAAGGCCGCTGCGGGTTTGCATTATGTCCAAAGTCAAATCGCAAAGATACTTCGGGGCAAAAATTCAGATTTATTGGGCAAAGTGGAAAGGCCGAGAATTTCAAAATCGTTCACACCGCCGAGCTCGAGAAATGGTGCTCAGAGACATGCGCCAGGAGAGCGCTTTACATACGGGTTCAGCTGAGTGAGAGTCCTGCTTGGGAGCGAGAAGCCGTGGAATCTCGCGTCAAGATTGATCTTCTCGATGAACCAAAATCTGTTGAGATGACAGTCGCAGACGACCTTCAGAGACTTAACTTGAATGATAATGCATTCCAACACAACCAACAGGGTCGGGCTGATTTAGCTATGGAGAGAGGCGATCAGGGATTTGCTGCTAGGAACGGTCTTGTCGATGTTAGGATATTGGAAAAGGACGTTCAGCGACAACCAGAAGCACCATCATTAAACGAGGGAGAATTGAGTGGACAATTTAGTAATATGCATTTAGCTCTAGAAGGTCATACACCAAACTTTGATTCCCGTAACAAGATAGGTCATGATGGGGACGATGACATGATGGAATGGAAAATGTAAATCATGATTTGGCGTTTTGTTAGACTGAGGAGATACCCACCCAATCGAAGAATGAATGTTTCCCAAAATCAGATACCCCCTCCCCCATAACGGATAACTTGGGGTACTTGTCTGGTGTTCCTGATTGAATGAACACCTGATGTGTGGTTGGCGCGCGGGTGCTGGTGAGGAATATGTACCTGTAGTAGCTCACAGCACAGTCCTCAATAGATGTTGCTGTCAACTCGAAATTTTGCGTAACGTCACGAATCAAAGGGAAACAGAAAAAGAAAATGGCAATCAAGCGTCATCTCCAGAGGAGAATCGGCGACACCTTGGGTTGGAATATGTTCTCACATTGATCTAGTATGCATAACCGATCAGCTTTAACGCCTAGTAGCAATCAGATCCTTTCCCAACCATCCGTGGTATCCCATTTTCCTTGCATATCATTATGAATCTAGCTTCGTTGAGGACGGTCATTGAATCGGCGAGGGCGCTCGACGGCTTGTTGTTGAGAAACTGCGACAACATTGACTGGGATAGAGTCGAACTGGATGCTGTATTAGATAATGGATTGATTGATAAACTTCAAGAATACTTACTCCGAGGCTCTTGAGGAGGTCCTTTGTCTCGGTGTCAACCTCAAGTTGACCACTCTCGGTCTGGGTGAAGTCGAGGGCAGAAACTTCTGGTACGTATTGATCCTTTCGCTCTCTCTCCTCTTCTTGGAGCTTGAAGGAGATACCGCGGACTGGACCACGCTGAATACGCTTCATAAGATGGGTAGTGTATCCAGCAATCTACGATCAATCAATTAGAATGCGATCTCGCAGTATGCGCTCTGAGTTGCGGTGGCCGTACCTTGTTGCGAAGACGCTTGGAAGCAATGATGGCGATTTCATCACAGATTCTCTTGTTGGTCTCGAAATCGAGGGTCAACTTGGGGTAGTATCGCTCAATGATGACCTTGGCGGACTTCTTAACGGTCTTAGTACGGACACGACCCATGATTGCGGTTTATGATTGAAGGGGGTGGTCGGAAATGTCGAATTTGTCGAAGTTTGGTTGTCGTCTTGATGTTCGCACTGGGTCCAATTTGGAGGAATATTCAAAAAGTTGTGGGTGCCAAGACCTGCCCGTTATCATCACGTGCGCTAGAGATGGATGATCCATAATCTGACCCATATTTTGATCTCGCTTAACTTTTGATCAGGACTCAGGAGACTAGAAACATTTGGATACTGCCCAGTAGGCAAATCTTTGAGCACGCTTTACTTAAAAGTCATGGTCTGATGAACATTTGAGCTTGGTCCAGACTTAGAACCACTCTGGTTCGTCCTCAATTTGAAAAACATGCTCAGAACATCACAATTGGGTCTTCAGGTCGAATTGAGTGAAACGAGTTGACCAACACCGGAGGAAAACGTCCTCCTTACTCTATCCCTGGGCTTTTTGAATCTATATAAAACTGTTGCGACGTGGGATAAGTGAATAACAAAGGATATAGTGAAACAGGTTCTGAATGTGGCAATGGATAAGTGGACAGGTTCTATATGCGGTACAGTTCAGCACTGGCGGTCTGACGAGGCCCTAGCAAACGCCACCAAATATCCTGCTATATAGTCAAGTAGCTAGACCTTCTGTACAGCTTCGGCTCGTTGTTGATAGTCGGCTGATGGTGAGTCTGTTTCGAACATGCGAGAATAGCGTCCGAAAACTAGTAGTTCTGGTACAAGGCCATTCGGACCAGCTGTTCGGTTCATGATCTTTACGGCATATTGTAGTCTCAATTCTCGATCAATATGAGGAAGCTCTCGCAAGAGAATATAGTAAGCACGTCGAAGCGGTCCGTGATATCGTTCTACCATGCCAATCGACCAGTGTGCTTCTCGGATCGCAAGTTATCGAAGTCCCAGTAGAAGCACACTGGTCGATTGGCATGGTAGAACGATATCACGGACCGCTTCGACGTGCTTACTATATTCTCTTGCGAGAGCTTCCTCATATTGATCGAGAATTGAGACTACAATATGCCGTAAAGACCATTCACCAAACCGCCAATTTCCTGCTCAACTTCTCCTGCCCAGGAACGACAACATCTACGACATCAACATCATGGCCCGCACCCAGAAAGATGATGATATTGACCTCGTCAACAAATGCGCCGACAAGTACGCACAAGCAAGCGCACCCATCGACGAAGAATTGTGGTTGACATTCTAAGACGACTTCGACGGCTTCACTTATAAACGCTTCGAAGATGTAGGAAAGAACACCAACGCTAAGCTTCGAAAGGCACTCATGAACGGCGGCGTATACTTGGAAACAGACCACAAAGTGATAAAGTTACCAGAAGCGCTTATGACTGTTTTGACAAGTGGTTTAGAACCAAAATGGCCAATAGTTTTTGCGAAAGACTTCATATTAGATCGAGGCGACGACTGTAGATCTAAGACCGTTAGGAACATCAAGAAGGCGTACGACATCAACCCAAATTTGGTCAGAGGAAGCACTCAGCAGACTCAACAAACAACACAAACCACCAGTGGTGGAAGTGGAAGTGGTGGAAGTGGCAGTGGTGGAAGTGGCAGTGGAAGTGGTGGAACTGGTACAAACGCCGGACCTTAAACAACAACAACAATAAAAACAACCTCTGATTCAGCACTTGTAGTTATCGACAGATCAGCAAAACCACTATCGCAGTACGCTCAGCAGCTTAGCAACGTCGCCAAATCGTATACAGAAGACATGAAATACGACGGAACAGGTAGCTTTGACGTCAAGCTTTGCGAATTTATCGAAGTGTATGTACGGTCAGGTGTACCCGAGTCCGAATACCATTTGGTCTTTCCGATTATGCTGAAGGGATTAGCTTTAGGCTTCTACGCTTCAAACATCAGAGGACAGAACTACACATACGATGAAAGTGTCGAAAAGATAATAAACAGATTCGAGAGCCGAAACAAGCAACAACACAACATGGCAGAATGGGAGGCTATATCACTTCAATCTATCCAAGCAGAGAACCCGAATGAGAAGGAATCCAGATGCCTTGAACTGCTGTTTAATAGATTAGCAGTCCTCAGACACACCCTACAACCAGATTTCCGATCTGACAACTTTATAGCTCAAAAGCTTATACAAGTTTTAAGTATCCATCCAGCACTCGCAGCTACATGTGGCGATGCTCCTGAGAGACTTCCGGACTTCCAAAACAAGCTTAGTGGCAACTTAATCGCATGGGAATCAGCAAGCAAGAATCCAGCTGCGTTCCAAGGCCCAGGAAACTCTCTTGTTCCATCCCAGTATATGAATCAAGATCACGACCATCAAGCTCAAGAACACCAAAACCACGATTGTGACGACACGTGTTCGCAGAATCATCAGTTTTTCATCAATCGTCGATATTACAACAACAACGGCAATGGCAACGGCAATAACGGCAACGGCAATTATCCAGGAAAGAACTTCAATCGATTCAGACGATTCAACCCTCGTCGAAACAGACTCACCATCAGCCGACTATCAACAACGAGCCGAAGCTGTACAGAAGGTCTAGCTACTTGACTATATAGCAGGATATTTGGTGGCGTTTGCTAGGGCCTCGTCAGACCAGTGCTGAAATGTACCGCATATAGAACCTGTCCACTTATCCATTGCCACATTCAGAACCTGTTTCACTATATCCTTTGTTATTCACTTATCCCACGTCGCAACAAAAACATTTACAAAAAAGGCTCTCGATGTCAATGATTTACACACATTAATTGTTCAGTGATGCTCGTTAGAGGTCATATTAATTGAAAGACCTCGATATTCTATTCTCGGATTCTCTACGGACACCTCATATAGCGAAAGTATCAAAAGTAAATGGGGGAGATTGTGGGCCAACAGGCTCACATTTCACATACTGATTTCCTAGTACCACTCATCCAACACCTCGCAAGAAAAGCACTGTCCAGAATGTCCTTTCACTACATATTCCCAAATAACGCTCCCCTTCTATCGAAATATAATATATAAAAAACGCCACCGCATAAATGTCCGAAAATTATTATGGCAAATAGTGATAGATACATTGAAATAAACCTTTCGACATAAATCCCACCTAGTGTGCGTAGTCCTCTTATAATTCGCCTTTGCCTCATCCCATAGTTTCGAAGGCAGGCCAGCCCTTTCTTCGATCATGGGTCCGGTGATATAGTAGTCGCTGACCGTTCTCTATTATAGGGAAAATATCTGGGGGGGGGCAGGAGGGGGAAAGGGGGAGTTCACTCGTACAAAATTAGAAGCACCCACCAGTGACCATAGAACTAAAAGACTAGGTACTATATTCTGCTGGTTTTGAGCTGGACAGCGGAAGTGTACAGTCTCTATGATATTTGCTCGTACTTGACTGAGAAAGCTCCCAATTCACTTAGGTGATTTAATTATATCTCGAGAAAGGGTTCTAAGATCAAGCTTCTCTGAAATTTCTGACCTCCTGTCTTTCTTCTGGGGTTTTCGGATAGCATTTTGAGGTCCATATAGGTAGTAGTAGTAGTTAGATTTCCTGAGACCTCCCACAGGACATAAGGGCGTGCTAAGCTTCAGATATTCATATGAAACATTCCACCCTAATCAGCCAAAAATGCAGGTCGCCAAACAGACCTCCTAGATTGAGCCCAGGTCCCCCTAATCCCACGGTGTCGTAGTGCTATTTAGACTGGAAAAAGCATTTCGTGCGGTCTATATAGGTAGTTCACATTCTCTTTTCAAAACTTGGACACCTTGTTAAATACTCCAAGAACATTGGATTCACCATGAAAGAGCCTCAAAGCAACACTAACTAGTCATTTGCCCAAGAACTGGTTACATGACTTTAAGTACGACTAAAACCTTCGCGTTCCAAGTCCAGCGTGATTCATTCTACCAGCGTAAGAGCTTCATATCTCTCCTTAATGGAGTATGTTAGCAAATCAGCGAGAATTTTACGCAGAGCGGGAATATAATTGATTTTAACTTGATTGATTGATTTGTAGAGTTCTCATCTAATGAAATAGAATCAACGAAATACGTTGCTTACAATTAATCAGTGATTTTCAATCAAGTCCCTAGTCTCTTTCTATATACAATTGTTGCGACATAGGATAAGTGAATAGTGGATAAGGAAGTGAATAGCAGCATATGGGAGGTATCACGTGATCAGCCCTGACGACGCCACCATAATCAAGTACTTAGTCACTTAGCTAGTCACTCTGAATACAACACGAATAATGCAACCAACAACCTAGGACCTAACAGTCTTGTACCGACACTGATCAGTGTCGGTACATCGCATTCCTTGTTCAATTTGTTAAAAAACGCACATTTCAGATATCGTCTCAAGGTCCGGAACTCATCATGGTCTTTTCTTGCTAGTCATTTCTGTTGTGATAGGGGATTTCGTTTTTTGTTTAATAGAACACTACTTCAAAAATGAAACGAACATACAAGAGCGAAGCGTTCGTCAAATCTCATGATGCAAGATTATAAAAACAAGAACCTTTATAGTATATCTAATTATTAATTTGAGTGTCTTGAAGGTCAGGGAATGAGGGATTAACTCTAAAAGTCCGTGGAATCTTCTTACCTAGAGTTAAGGACTTGTTTTCGCCAGCCATCTATGGAAGCTTAGTCTTTTCTTAGGGGAAGTACTGCATTCTACCTACCCTATCGCCTCACTATAAAAGGACCCAATCACAGAATCTTCTCCTAATTATCATCGCATCTATACATCTTACTAGCCACCATTGTATTTGGTCACCAAAGCAGTGAGTCAAATTCCACTTAGTACAACCCAACAACGATATCTCCCCTAATCCGGGCAGTAAGGTGAACTTCAGCCTCTAAGTCGAGCTTGATTCCAACCAACAATGCAGCCTTTGTTAATTTTCCATTATCGTCAGTTGCTCCACGGAGTAATCCACCTACAAGATCAAGTCAGTCCAAGTAATTTCACTCTGACTGATGCATCTACATCAAGTGATGGAAAACGGAAGATTTACATACCAGCAGGAGCTCTCAGGCCATCAGAAGTAGGAAGTTTTGTTGATTGGCCGTTGAGTAAAGGTTGTCTACCATTCTCATAAGAAGACGAAGAAGCCGCGGTGTTAACATTGTTTGCGCTTTGAGCCGACATTTTTGAAGTTTGGCTTTGGGTTTGCTGTTTTTGAGGGGACGGGGTATAGTAAGAATAATATGGTTCTGTTATGATTGAAAGCGGATGGAATTTATAAATTAATTGAAATTGGAGGGACAGAGTTCTCGCCGGGAGTTTGTTCTGTCTGGATCTGACGGAATGAGTAGAAAGAGAAGGATAGAGAGAAAGTTTCCTTTTTCTACCGACAGGAGATGAGTTCTTATATATATGATATTTTGTGAATCTCGGCACTTGTAAACTCGCCTTTCTGAAATTCAGTCAATGGGTATTTCGTACACAGACCCGAAAGCCCTGGAGGACGCCATAGCGATCCAAATTCCGCTGACAAAATGGAGCCCGCAAGGATTTCTCAAGCAAAATCCCCAGAAACTTCCGCAAGGGGCATACGATTTCAAACACTGAAATTATAGAAGTAATGACACCTCCCCTTAAAATCTGGCTGTCATACAAAAAAACGGGAGCATTCGTGTTCTTGTTACAAAACAGTCCGACCCATATTCAGCTTACTCGCTTAGCATAATCATATAGGAGAACGTCCGGGCGATAGGGAGACTTTGTTATGCGAAATGATGCGATTCGAGCCTTTTCCGAAACATTCCTCAGATAATCATCTGATAATACCCGGTCGTGAAAAGATTGCGTTAGCGCTTGGGGCTCTCCCATCGCGTGATACAGGGGAGGAGTGGGAACGAAGGATTGATCCCTGTTGTTGATCTTTAATATGACCACTTCCCCATTCAACATTTCGTACGATATAGAAAGACCCTACCTGAGGGGCTTGTGAAAGCAACAAGACGACAACGGAACTCTGTTTTGTTTTTACTAAAGGGCATCACTGAAGGAAAAGCACGAAATATCAGCTCACCCCCCAATGTTTGAGAGACCCGCAACTCATGACAACCAACTAAAGTATTATCACAATGACTTCCATGCTTCTAGCCCTCGTTACAGTACCCGCTGTATTAGCAACAAGCGAAGCAATCCGACAAAGTCAAACAAAAGAGAGAAGAGAAGAACATCGAGCGCGAAGATCAAATCTCCTCATCAGATGTCACGAACAATCACCACTGAGTCACGAAATTGACCACCGACAAGTAGCACTGAAAGATAATCGAGTATGTTACCCCGAAGAACTAACCGTGACAGCTTCTAACATGGGAAATAAGGTATATATAAAAACGGACATGGCAGACAAATCTCTCCATCCTTTCGCGGGCTACTACCTGGAGTATCCAGACACAGGTTACGAAGGTCTTGTATCCTCAATTACAGATGAAGCACCTGTTATGAATTGGTTATACGTCGATCGAGAAACCTATCAATTAAAATATGGAGTTCGTATCGATGCGCAACCAAATATCACCGGGCCTTTTGATTGTACAAGACAGGATAGACGGTTAACCTTGGAGGGCTGGGAGGGATTTCTGGCTGTCAAGGAAGGAGACGGTGTGTGGGGAATATACTTTGACCGGGATGATAATGGTTTGGTAGGGAAGGTTGGGGAAGATGCAGAGGTTTTAGAGGTGGAGTTGGAGAGGGTGGAAAAGAGAGTTAAGAAGGGAAATCCATTAGGTGATTTATGATTACATTAACAGTTTTTCTGCCGCCGTCTAGTTCTGAAAGTTCTTCTTCAATCTCTCTGGTACAGACACCCATACTTAAATTTTCTTTCCGGGGCCGTTTTCCGGGTCGTCTGAGGATGCTGCTGGGGAGGTGCAGATGTTTATCATCCGTGTTTGGCTGGTCTACCTTTTAGCCACCAACGAGCAGTAAAAGTGTTCTGGGTAGTTTTGCTGGTTCTCCTTAGCTTTAGCAGACCCAGAACTATCCAGTACAATTTAGAGAGCACTTTGGAAACAAAATGTAATCTGAAGGTAATCTTACCTATCGTATAACTCGGATTTCATGAGCATTCAAAGACGCAAATTTCGAACCGCCATATTGCTACTTGAAATTCTTTGATATTGAACATAGGGATATCCTGCAGACGTTCTAATGGGTACAGCCATCCAAGTCGCTTGAAGGCTTGGCAAACAAACCTCTGGACTTTCAACTCCTGTCCTATGCCCCACTATGTCCCGACAAATCTGACACATTCCAGCTTCAACATCATTCGATACCGAGAAAAGTTCCTCGTACGACGAGTTTAACCCCTAATTTCGAATTCCAAATATTCCGTTTGACCTCCGTTGAAACCGTGAGATAAGCCCATTTTACTATGCACGAACAGACTATCTATCTTACTAGTATGTGCCTTCACCGTATGGCCTGACATATCCCAAAATCAGTGGTGAAAAGCCTAATTTTGGTTGCGAAGATGTATGAATATCACCGGAAGATAAACGGGGGTTCGTATTCTCGAAACGGTTCCATATCGGTAGTAATGTTACTGGGGAAGATCGTTACAATTTGGGATGGTTGTCGGCGTAGCGGGATCGTTTCGTTGATAGCCTCATCGATGATCTTGAACAGCATTGGTGTTGCATTCGAAAGATCAAGAAGTGCCCAACATTGATTTTACACTTATTACATTTGTAGCGTTATTTTTATCCATAAAGGATGGCAACGCTACCAAAATTAGATACCTCTGTCAATCGACCCGATCTGCAATCTATCAGAAATTCCTTTGCGTCAAGGTCAGATTCAGAACCAAGATCAGCTGGGAGTTCACACTTATCGCCAACTTCCTCTCGGAGTTCATTATCCTCTCTGAGAGACTCTTTTCATCGAATTTCAAGTTTTTCAAGAACTGCGGATGCTTTCACACCGGAGTCCGAGACCACCACTCCACTGACTGAGCCGGATTCATATACAAATCCTCCCTCATTTATAAAAAGTGAACCGGCACCTCAACCGCCATCAAATGCAGAAGCTGTAAACGATGGTCCAGCGACGCTACAAAATCTCGAGAATGTTCAGGCTATTACTTGCGTAGCATTTGGTGCGTTCAACCGATATTATATCTCCTGGCAAGATACAGACGATGAATTCCACCAGAGTTCGTAAACACCCTCTACGCTGTGTAGCCCCTCTGACGAGAAGTCTTAGAATACAACAACCTCCCCCCGAGACTAATTACCTGGCTCTTCTCCTCTAAGTCCCGACATGTTCCAACACTACAAATAACCTTTGGATCGGGCGACGACTTTTTTGCATCAGACAAAAATGGCAAAAACTCGAACAGAGACTCGATTTCGCTTTCTCTTTCCTGCTACGAAGACGCCAAAAAGCCAGTACCTCGATTAGGAGAAGTAACGAGAAACTTCTGGAGAGGAAGATCGAACACTATATCAAATCCTGCTCCTTCCTCGACGAGTACAGATATGGCGAGTGTGGTGGAAGAAATTAGACCGAAAAACGAGAGGAGAAGGACTTTCGTTGGCGGACACAGTGCGCCCATGAGAATTGATGGGGCTTCGATATATGGCGCCGGAGATATGAGAAGCATTACGCCAGGAATGGAGGAAATAAAGCAGGACTACCGACAGAGGAAGAGTTTTATCCCAATCGGTCAAAAGAGAATGATTCAGCAAGGAGGAGTCGCCAATAAACTAATTTCAGATAAGGAACCCCCGAAGAAGGGGGGGTTTGACAACGAAGAATACGAACTAGGTCAGAGAAAGAATGATGAAAGGCAGGTCAGGAGGGTTTTGGCGGCTACCAGTGTAGTTTTTGAAGAACAGACCCGGAAACAGAGAGCGATGACTGTGAAGTCGATACCGAATGGGATAAAGCCGCAGAAAGTAAACATTGAAATCCAAGAATTCAGCCAGAAGACGAAAGCAGAGAGGGTTTCTGTAACCGAAGACCAATATCAGGAACGGAAAACATTGACAGCCACGCAATCTCAACAAATCTCTCGTGGTGTCGAAGAGTCCATCCCAGAATGCATGATGCAGTCGAACCATGCGATAGTATTCTCACCATCAATCTTTCCGGCAATTCAAGAACCAACCAACAAACAGTGCTCAATGGCACCCGAAAACCGACAAGTGATTTCTAGCTTTGAAAAAGAGCTGAGACTCCACCGACTATGGCGAAAGGGTGCTACAATTAGACTTCCAATACCACCGGAACAGTCTGAGATAATCGAAATTGAGAAAATACAAACACCAATATCTGAGCTGCGGCTACAGCACAATGCAGAGTCTCTACGGTCCCCTCTCATCGCTGACCACGATACAACGCGACGGGAGATCTTAAAGTACCAACAACAGAAGGTCCAGGAGGAGAAATCTTTCCCAAAGTCAATAGAAACCCAACAAGAATCGAACACATCCGTTGAGCCACAAAAAGCGACTTTCGAAAACGAAGAATCGACCAGCCAAGTGGATACTTTTCTTACCAAATACACTAGATTCCACGAGGAGCCTTTTAATCTCTACCAAGTTCAAGTTCACCACCACCAACAGTATCAACCAGCAGGATCTCAATTACCCATGGGATCATTTCAAGACTTCTTTCGAACGCAATATAGTCTTGGGGATGCGCTGAGTTACGTTTAAGTCATCTCATAAATGTATTGAGTCTAGAAATACGTCTCGGTGCCCTATTGGAGATAATTAATATGCGGGTGCTGTTCCGATGTACTCACCATTATTTTTATTGACCAATAATATCACTTATTGTTGGGATATATTCTATGGTTGTTTACAAAGTCACATGTTTACATAGTCACATGATACAAGCGATCGGGTACTTAAGTCCTCGAACGCTTCATCCTTAGTTAGCTGCTTAATCGATTATCATACTCTGCAAATAGGAGTATATTGGTTCACCCTTTTACACCAACACTTATTGACTAACATTCGGCGTTTACGAGCTCGCTGTCTCATTCGCCAACGACTTTTTGAAGCTATCGCCAACACTTGACGCACCTATTTAGCCTAATATCCTCACCGCATATATCCCGCATATATAACAGCGGATGTCAGTATGCGATATTAAATTGATTACCAAATATTTATTTCGACTTTTGACCCTCGGCACACACTCGAGGCCCAGGAGGCGGAAGCGGTAGTCGTACACGAGCAATTTACAAGCGAAACTAAGGATATAATTCGTCGATCGAGTAGAGTGAGGGGTAGAATCGAGAATTTAGATATTGAGAAATCTCCTCCTTCAAAAACGAATAAATCGAATACTAAACCAGGGCCTAGAGGGGGGGAAAAGGCTAGAAAAGGATAGGTATATACATAGATAAATAAAAGTGGTGATAGCTTTATTCTTACCTGAATAAATAATAATGGTGACTCCATCAGCTTGCTCACAAACGCCGATATTGGCGCCGAATTGGCCAATAAATCGGATTTATTGACCAATAAAAATAATGGTGAGTCCATCGGAACAGTGCAAAGAGAGCCAAAACGATACAAAATTCGGTTCGATCGAGTACTTCAGCGACCGATTCGAAGTTGGTCATCAGAGATAATTGGCGGATTAACAGATTTCAGGAGTTTATTCTTTTTAAGTACTCGGAATTTAGGAACACAACTCAGATACCCATTTAGTCATACCATGAATTAGCAAATCTCTCTTTTCTGAATATACTGCTGTGCCTCGACTGTAGTACTGCAATCCGTGATGCGAGAACACGAGAATCTCTAGCTGTCGTATCGTATTTTTGAAATTGCTCGACTCTGGGTATCGGAGGCTACGGGGAGAGCTACGGATATCTAAGAACTTATTCTGATAGAGACTGAAGCTTATATACATACTATACTTGTATTACGTATAGCAAACTGACTTATGCAGGTTTGTTCAAACTAGTTCGTTTGGGCATCTGAAAATATTGTTGTTAAGTGATTGTAGAATTTCTAAGACCTAAACAATAAAGTAAATAGCTAGCTTTACAGGTGAAGTTGAGATATTTTTAGCCAAGTTGATTGCGATTCCACCATTAACTTCTGTTGCAAAGTGTGTGTTAAGTGTGAGGGCGCTGAAGACTTAAGCTACGCAACTACCTGGAATATATACTAGCGCCAAGAATGTGCTAGTCCACGCTAGTCCCTCCTCTATGTGACTCACTCGATGTACAGTCATGTAACAGACATATTCACCTACCTAGAGAACGATTCAGGAACTCCATCTCGCTTAAACCCCTTTATCTCTCTTGCTAGAGGGTCAGTATCCTTTATAAGAGAAATTAGTATCTTTTGTGGTACAAATAATATCTCTCTAGTGGCGAAGAAACCTGGCAAAATGATATTTAAATTCCACATACAAACTAACATTATTAGTTGGTGCACTTTCTAGTTCACCCTACAATTCGGAACTTCAAACAGCTTGGCTTGTAGGCTGTAGTGGAGTGGAGTGGAACCAGTTATTACAGTTCTATTTTCGGAAAGTCCACCGCTAAATACTGAGAGGATGGAGAATTCTGACAGTATACATGTTCTGCGATATTTGAAAACCTCGAAATGAAAATGGGTATTCCTTTATAAATAGACAGAATAGGAGAAGGAAACTTCTCTTCTCTGTGTCGGCAGCTGTATAACTTCAATCTGGGATCCTAGTTTGCTAGAGGGTAAATGTATCTGTAAAGAAAGGCCCGGTTTTTGAAATATATTTGTACACTTAAGTTGATAGTCAATGCAAGGCGAACAAGCAAACCATATAATCCTGAGACATGCATTTGTTTTCTTTCCTAACGAATATTCTCTTTCTAATGCTGTAACAGGATATGATATATGGAATTAGAAGTCGAAGAATCTCCTTGATAAGTAGACTCCATACTAACGTAGTCCAACATGGCTCCAGTACTTGCCTGTACCCATGCCAAGCGTACAATAAAATACTTCTCAATGAAGCCAACCGAAAACCCCTCAACTCACGTTCAGCGAACCTCGTATTCGTAAACATGGCTCGGATCCAAACCGAGTGACAAAAAAACCACGTGGGAGAAAGATTCCCAAACAAAGAGAAAGCAACACTTACAGTAAGACAGTGAGGCATGATGACATCGTGGCGCCCACGAGACACTTGTGGCAAATTGTGGGGAAATAGGAGGCTCAAGTAGTCTCTTTGTTTCTCGGTTCCATCACGCAATTTCACGATGGCCAGACGGGACCACCAGGGACCTCCCGACGACCCATACTGTATGGGAATAACACAGGAAAACCAACATCGCATGTCAAATACCGGTAGGAAGGAGTCTAGCCCCCGGTCAATTGGCGGAGGTATCCCCGAGACGAGACGCTACCAAACCGGTACTTGGACGGCTGACGGTAGTCGAGACGGAGTCTATACCTCTTACATTGTAGTGGGGCCGAGACTATCTCTCTTTCAACGACATGTCGATTTCTGAGTCGTCAATTGACCACTTATGATGATGCAAGATTCTATTCTCTTTGTCCCAAGTCTTCGTGGGACTCCCCGACTTTCAGGTGGAGTCATGATCTCCGGGACAGGTGACTTGCTGAGTTCTGGCGCGGGAGAGCTCTGGTTGTGAGTGGTGGGAGGTACGAAGGGCATGAGATGGCTTTCCACGGAAAGCGAAGGCGAAAGAAATGTTGGTGTGTACTTGAGTATGTACTGGAGTACTCGAGTACCTAGGTAGGTAACTACTCATCGGGGTCCACGGGTAGGAGCTGACTTGGAGAAAGAAAACGTTGGAGGTTTACGTACCTAGGTAGGTAGGCTCGAGGTAGGTTGAGGAAGTTGAAGGGGCATTTAATCTCACAAGCGGCCTGGCGAGACGAGTCGAAGAATCCAGGTTGCTGTAACAATGCTGTTACCGTTGCTAAGAAGTTGGTGCTACCCGTGTCGTCATTGAGGTACGATGTCTGGAAGGAACACTTGGTACTCTCCAAAGTCGGTGAGTACACTCAGGTACGGTACAGCATCATCTCAACACTCGTCCTACTGGACAATTATTTCAATCTTTGTCGACCTTATTCGTTCCGCCACGAGAGCAAATTTGTAATTATTACCAATTGAACAGTATCAATTGGTTCTCGCTCAAAGAAAAGAAGGATCCTCGTGATCTTCCAGAAAAAGCCATCGTCTGATTCGTCTCTCCCGGACCGATCTCATACGAGTGCGAATCGAATCATTCAGTGGCTTCAGACCTCCAAATCCGACCAAATCAGCAGATTGAAGGATCATTCCAAGCCTCTGTTGCCACACCACGATGAGACTGTGCGAGTAGTTTCTCGGACTCTTCTCGGTGATAATTTGGACGACACAGCAGGAGATTTATGTGTTTGACGGACTTCTACTCTCGCCGTTCTCGGAGCCATCCTGCTTACCTATCTGGTAGGTATTTAGGCGTAGGGTCGGAATATTGTTGGGAGTGGTACTCGAGTAACACCAAACGGACCGAACTCACACCATGCTATTTCAGTACCGATGTACTCGACACCGAGAAATTCTCACAATGAAGCAAGTGCTAATGCAGTTTTAATGCAGTTGTATTAACTGCAGTTTCTTAATGCACGTGGCCTACTCATGCCATCTTCCCCGTACCGAGCGAATGGTAAGCCACGGCAACAGACATATGTTGGACTTCGGTACTCGAGTACAGGTAACATCTCCATTCAAGTTTATCATTTCTTATTGGCACAACCCCATCTCTCGTTTCGAAAGATATGCAAGCAATATACCCAGCCGCGCTCAAAATTCAGAGATTTTGCAAAATGTGCCCGTCAGTATCTGCGAGTTAACGCAAATGGAAGCTTTTCATCAGTATCGCTTAAGAAGCTGGGACCGGGGCCCATCTGGAATGTTCAACCTCAAAGAAAGGTCTGATTCGCTCTAAGTAGAGAAATCGGACCGTTTTTTAGGGTGTGCAGCTGTTCGCTCAACTGTTTGGTGGTGATGCAGGCGGCTTCGTTCTCCGGATGCAGCCACAGACAGCCATGTTTGGAGTATATGCGGGGGATTCAGGAGACCTCGCTAGAAGTCGCCAACACTTGCTCCATCTTTGTAAAACTCCGCGGCTGAGGAAGCTATGTTTCTGATATTTGCTAAGGATTCACTCTGTACAAGCTTAATTACAAATTCAATCATAATGGCAGTCACGATGGGTACAGTTCATTATACTTAGCGCAAGCGCGTTTAGTCTCAATACCCCTCGCTGTTGCCGACTACACATTCATCTGTTATTTCCAATTTGGGTCATCTTGGCGAGGGCCCTCGGCAAGGTTGCTAATTCAATAACAATGAGAATTCATCTCGGGAATGGAGGAAAGTGCACCCGATTCCAGTCTTCCATTCATTGTCGTTGCTGTGCCGCGTTGGTGACTACAGAGCGGCAGATGGATGTGAGTCTGTGTTGCCACACATCTCAAAGGTTTCATGCTCATGGTTGCAGCATTTTGCCTGCATGGTACTACCTCTTCATTGGATAAAAGAACGCTGGCGCCTTATTGTTTACCAGACATCTATTGTGACCATCATCTCCAACACTATTAAACTGTCCACGCGCTTGCGCCAGGCACAAAAGATAAACCTGGAATCCTTCCCTTTGTTGGGTGAATCTTGTGTGGGCGTTCTTTCCTCCATTTCCCCACAATCCCTCCACACTTGACCACACTTGACCTGGGGACCTCTTAATAACACTCCCCACCTTCCAAACCAAGGAACTACCTACAACCTCCTTCCCCACACTTTCCTTCTACCCCAGACCTGCACCGACTTCATCTGAAATCAACCTTGAAGCCTCAATATCCACAGTTGCTTCTTTCAACCACGCAAACAATTGTCTCGTCTTTGCTACAACACTTGACCCAAGTCAAGCCAACTAAATTATTCCATAAAAACAGTCAAATCAATCAGCAACATGGCTGGCGGAGGTTTGGTTGCGACTAGCGACCCGTCGCGTATTGAGGCTCCAGTGAGCATGAAGGTATATTGAACAGCTCGTTGATGATACATAGATTCAGCGGCTAACAGGATATTCACAGGGCTACTTGATGTGCGTTTTCGCTTCATTTGGTGGAATTTTCTTTGGGTTTGATTCTGGTTATATTTCTGGGGTTATGGGAATGCCATACTTCATCAACCTTTACACCCATAAGCCAATCCCAGGTCCAAATGCCACCGAAGCAGAGAAGAAGGCCTTTGCTTTGCCTGCTAGGGACAAGTCTCTCATTACTTCGATTCTTTCTTGCGGTACTTTCTTCGGGGCTCTTATTGCTGGTGACTTTGCAGATTGGTATGTGACTCCTAGCCCCTAATTCACTCATTGCAGTCATTTCCCATCAAGGTGGGCATATGTTAACCTTTCTGTCTAGGTTCGGTCGTCGTACTACAATTATCATTGGCTGTGCTGTCTTCATCGTTGGTGTCATTCTACAAACCGCCTCTACTGGACTCGGTCTTCTTGTCGCTGGTCGTTTAATTGCTGGGTTTGGTGTTGGTTTCGTCTCTGCAATCATCATTCTCTACATGTCCGAAATCGCCCCCAGAAAAGTCCGTGGAGCTATCGTTTCTGGTTATCAATTCTGTATCACAATTGGTCTTCTGTTGGCATCTTGTGTTGATTATGGTACCCAAAACTTCATGACCACCGCATCCTACCGTATTCCCATCGGTCTACAAATGCTCTGGGCTCTTATCCTTGCTGGCGGTCTCTTCCTTCTACCAGAGTCTCCTCGCTATTTCGTCAGAAAGGGTAATTTGGAAAAGGCAGCACATGTCTTGCACCGTCTTCGTGGTGAACCTGAAGGCTCGGCATACATTCAACAGGAACTCGCTGAAATTGTTGCTAATAACGAATATGAGATGACCGTTATTCCTCAAGGTGGTTACTTTAGTACGGTAAGCAGGCTGTTTACTTTTGCCAATTCCAGTACATGGATTTTGGAGAAAGCCATTCTTCACCCTAACCTCCTACCGTATAGATAAACACAAAGCTGACATCTTTTTAGTGGATGACTTGCTTTTCCGGTGGTCTTCGGAATGCATCCTCCAATTTGCGACGTACCATTCTGGGAACTTCCCTTCAGATGATGCAACAATGGACAGGAATTAATTTCATCTTTTACTTCGGTACTACCTTCTTCCAGGAGCTTGGCACAATCAGCAATCCGTTTTTGATTGGTTTGATCACAACTTTGGTCAATGTCTGCTCCACTCCTCTCTCCTTTTGGATCGTAGAACGATTTGGCCGTAGACCGATCATGATTTGGGGTGCCTTGGGCATGTTAATCTGCGAGTTTATTGTCGGCATTATAGGTGTTACAGCTGGTCGTCCAAGTCAAAATAACTCGTCTGCTGTTTCGGCACAAATCGCCTTTATTTGCATTTACATTTTCTTCTTTGCAACGACTTGGGGTCCAGGTAAGAAGAATCTTTGCTATCTAACCCAGTAACCAGCTAACTTTTGGTCAGGCGCATGGGTGCTCATTGGCGAGATTTTCCCTCTCCCAATCCGCTCCAGAGGTGTCGCTCTCTCCACCGCGTCCAACTGGCTCTGGAACTGTATCATCGCCGTTATCACCCCATATATGGTTGGCACAAACAAGGGCGAGGCAAATCTTGGTTCTAAAGTCTTTTTCGTTTGGGGGTCGCTTTGCACTGCTTGTTTCGTTTACGCGTATCTGTTGATCCCCGAAACCAAAGGTCTCTCTCTCGAGCAAGTCGACCGCATGTTGGAGGAGACTACACCAAGAACCAGTGCCAAGTGGGTCCCACATACTACCTTCGCTGCGGATATGGGCATGATTGATAAGACTGCCGCAACTGCCGCAGCCAAAGAAGAGGGTGCTGTCGGAGCGGAACACAAAGATGCTGTTTAGGGTGGTGTTATTATACCTAAAGCACCATTCTCGTTTCGTCGTTTCGTGTAGTGGTTTTGCGAGTGGGGAAATATGGACAGTTGAGTGGTGGACACGCTAATGGGCGGGATTTGTGATTCATTTTCATGCAAGCAGAAATACAGGCATTAATTATGATGGCATTTGTATGTGTGAGAATGGAGCGGGGAGCAGCAAGGGGAGGATATACCACGTCATCGTTATTATCATGCCTGTATTTTTAATGCTTGTAGGGTAGCTAGTTAGTTGGTGATGAATGAGAAAATACAATATGGTGTGTCCCACTCGGGTCTTGTTTTATGTGCAAGTGTGGTTCGTGTTTTGGCTTGTGATGTTTGCTTCTCTAGCTTGGGGATTTGACTAAATGGTCGGTTGTTGGGAGATTGTGAGATGTGTGTTTCACGCTTTTCCTTTTTTGAGGGGATGGAGAAATTGTTGAGCTGACTGAAGATACTGGGTTCGATTGAGTCTGGAGCTTGGAGGTTGTTTGGTTCCGTTGTCTTTTTAGTTGATTTGGGATGAGGGGGGTATGTATACCGTTGGTATTTTAGGTATAGGAATTCGATATCTATCGGATATCGTCACTTTTCTTCAGTAACAACAAATATCTATAACGTAGCATTAGATATCAAGGATATATCACGATAAACATGACATCACGGTCAGCTCTGGCGTGCCCCTTTTCGTTGAAATCCGCTGGATGTATCATATATTTTGCTTGTTGTTAAGTGAGGTTTGTTAATGTGTAATCCGTACTCCTCCCCCCAGAAAACTTTAGATATAGAATTTAGTGTTAATTATCACAGCTATGTTTGCTTTTCATATTATAGACTACTTTCAGGAGTTTTTAGATAGTCAGGATTCCTAGAGTTTATATATACAATATACAGTTATCAATAACATGAGAGTTTTGTAGAAACTCTTTATGATGATTCGTAGAACTCGATCTTTGCTGAATTATGGGGTTTTACTAATACTCTGACTCTGAGATAGCGTAAACGAAGTTACTAGCTATTTAAAGGAGGGACACGCCCCGTGCGCCTGTGATATTCAATCTGAAAACATTACTGAAATGCCTACTATTTAAATCCTCTAACATATCACAGATTTAGCAATGGTGAGGTGAGCTCGCGTCAGGTGTCTGTCTAGACGTAAAAGTGACGATTAGATCCGCCCGCCCCACTTATCCCCTCGCTTATTCACTCACCCCCATTTCACCCAGGCACCTGGCGCAGGCAACTCGAACCTTCAATCGCACCACCCACCACCCGCCACAACAAAAAAAAAGAGCCCAAAAAGATCAACAATCTTTAAAAAAAAAAAAAAAAAAAAAAAAAAG
>UNPR01000252.1:0-65774 GCA_900536425.1 Hymenoscyphus linearis | reverse complement strand
CCCCCCCCCAAAAAATAATAATAAAATAACAAAACCAAACTAAAAAATGCAAAAAAAACCTCCGGCCAGGTTCAGAAACCAGACGAACTGAGTTTTTGAATTTTTTCTCCAGTGCCGGACCCCTACCCTCGATATTACTTGTCACGAAACAGGCTCGGATATTTATTAGACACCCTCCTGACTGGGCCAGGCGCCAGAATCCCAGTTTTGATGGTGGTAGAAGTGTTGTTTGTTAATAAGTAGGGGTTTCGTTTAATTTTGTGAAATTTGGATTTGTGCGTCCAATCATGTGAACGCATCTAGGAGAGGGAGGAGGCTGGGGGGTGGGGATTACGGGTAAAGTCCGGCGTGGCTTCGTAGTGATATCTGGGTGGGGAGTGGGGGGTGTGATTATTTCTTGTTGGTGAGGTTGGTTTTGTGGTGAAGGTGAAGAGAGGGAGCGCGCGTAGTGGGGCCAAGGATATATAACACAGCTACGGATGTGAAGTAAGTCCTAGGTTAGCAATTTACAAGACCCATCTCCAGGCGTCGAGCAGGCAAGGTAACAAAACCAGATAGATGAAGTTGAATCCAGAGATGATTTATACCCCATGATTTATTCTATCATAGTAGGTTCCATATTTATCGCTTCAGACTTGGGGAAGTTTGTTTGGAAGATGGGAAGGGCTTATTGGGGGGGATTTTAGATAAAGAAAAGGCCAGATGTATAGATATCTCAAACGATATCCTTCTTGAGAGTGTATTTATCGCCTTTGAAGGCTTTTCCTACTTCCATGACTCGGCACTACTCTGATTCTATCTCGTCTGGATATACCGTCGGCTAAAGCAAATATTTAACGCCCAGAAAACCGGAAACCCGCAACATTTTCGATTTCATCCACCATCTCCCATTCCCAGCCATCCTCAGAACCTCTCACCAAACTCCTGCAAGTACTGTGCATAACCCACCAACACCAAGCCACCCCAGAAGCAACACCACTTGGAAACCCCAACATCAACACAGTACATAAATACCCTCCTCACCCATCCTCTCTCCCTCAACAAATCCCATATCTATTCGAAGAAGAGACTATACAGTATCCCCAGACCTCTCTCTCTGCTCCACCCACAGCGATTAGAAACCAACTCCTACTCCAGAACAGAACTATGAAACCAAATATTCATTTATTTGTGGTGAACTTGATTCCGGCCAAGTCACAACAAGAACAGGACTAGAAATCGATGGTGAGTATATTTTCGACAGCAGCAGCAACATCATCCACTTATTCTAAATTCTAGGATGGAATTATGAAGTGTAAGTGGCAAGTGGGAGGGTGTCAGAATCTGACTTAGTAACCTCTATATTCCATGGTGGGAATTGTGAATGGAACCCTGTATCAGCATGACAAATACTAAATAGCCAACACAGAAATATTGGTAAATGGGAGTACCGCTTTTGTAGGAGTCCATGTATTCACGAATGTCTGCATTTTCGTTTCTATGCGTGGTTTGCAAGAAATGATACCGACCAATACCCCGTAAGGCCTCGCAATATTATGTAGCGTAACAGCGATGACATGGTTTTCATATTGAGATTTTTGGTGATTAGATATATACATAGGCTAAATAGATGCTATTACATGAATACAGTATGACCTAAAAACAACAACAAGAAGATCAAAAAGATGATCCATCTGAGTCGTAATATAACACCCACGCAATACGAGTATTCCACCTCTCTTTTTCGGAAACCACGATTCCCCACCCACCTAACGCCACCGCTGTCCGTTCCCACGTCCAAGGGGGGATTCATCTACAAAGCCGTAAAATACATCCAACTAAGGTAGAAACCAGGCCTCAGATTCATAATCTACGGTGGTTCATTTATGTCCATGCATGCCATCCCATTGCAACCATATCCGGTCCCCGCAGTAATCTCTTGATCCCAAAAACAAAATCACTTTTATCGCCGTTTTGTCTCGTCGTAACACAATTACGGACCACGGAAATCCACATTGGACCAAGAGCAGGTTGTTGATCCGCCATCACTTTGTTGGGTGGAGGAGGGGGAGATACCGACGTTGAAGGCTGGTGAGACCAATACGCTACGAAGGATATCAGAGAATAGTCCAGAAAGGCAGAGTCATAGGGAAGATAGGATGAGACAAGAGAGAGAGGGCGGAGGTATAGAGAGATGGTTGCTCACCCGTTAGCACACCAACCATTATTAGTCGCAGCTGTAACAGCGATGTTGCTCCATGAGACTTGTCCGTAATCCCAGTTACCACCTGCCTGGAACTCCAGAACTACGAGAGCGCGGATCAGGGCTCCTCTGTCGGCTTTGATAAGTTAGTTTTGAGCGCAAACTGACAAGTGAAGGAGTAAAAAAGTACACGAATGGGAACGGAGGGGGTAAAATATGAGGGAGCGAGAATGACTCACCGAAGTTCTCAGTCGTAGATCCAGACTGAGGTTGTGATCCAGCCGCTGCACCATTCGTACCAGGGGTATATGACCAGGAGTCTGTCCATACGCCATTACCATCTTGTGTGAATGTGGACGTGATGGAATCCCCGGGGTAGACTGGTTAGAGGTTAGATTTGTAAGCTATCACTGAATGGAATATGTACCGTTGATGGGCGAGGCTTTGTAATCTGGACTATTCTACTTTTAGATAGTGTTCAACTCAAGGTAAGGGGATCAATAGCTTACTTGCAACAGTATTCTACCCAGAATTTCCAAGAGCCCGGGGATTTTGAATCGGCTATGACACTTTGGAATACGAAGCCACCTGCTTCATTTTGGAGCCCAGGCCAAACTGCATGATAACCTCCGCCCGGTGATACTGCTGGGACGATGACTGTTGCTTGGTACTACGGTAAAGTTAGTATATTGGGTGGTTCAAATGGCTGAAGTAGATGTGGATTGTCTACTTACTCTGGTGATGGGAGCATTTGGGAGGAACCAAACGGCGTCTGCTGTCGCTGCTTGGTCATTTCTTGGCCATGAAGGCAATGCGGTTGCTACGCAGACCATATATAGGACTGTGAAGATGTTCATTGTGCGATGGAAAGTGAGTTTAGTTGTGAGGTGTTTGTGGAAAGTAGTTGTCGCCAACGTCTCAAACGTTCTAATATAAGCCAAGAAAATCCCAAAAGAGTGAATAACACAAGATCATTCTCTCCAACAGCGAATAGAAGGAGCCTTTACAAACCACACTTTGTTGGAGAGGGAGCCGATATGAAAACCACTGTTGGTTGGAATTATACTAAATCTGACACAACATGCCTCGTGAGGGAGCTTCACCGATTCGTCCACAATGACCACCAATGCACACTGAGTATATGAGGGGATAGCCCTGTATTTATTCATTTGGGTTTGTATTTTTTTCTTCTCTCACCGCGTTTGGGTGGATAAAGCTGTGCCGCCCATACTCCGAAGGAAATGCATTGAGCCAGCGATAGTGTTGCATTATGGTCGGAGCACCACTACCGAGGGCCATCATTTCTTTTGACCTAACACATGCACCATTCCAGAAATTTCAGTTTGGTCATTTTTTCTGACTGGGATGAGAAGCCGATTGGCGAGGTGATTTAGAACAACGTGGATCATATAACAACTAATAAGTACCCGGATCCAGACTTCGAAAGCTTGGCATCTGGAACCGAATATCAATGGTACAACAAGAACGATAAAAATTCATAATTGAACTAATGAATTGGATCTCCCGCTTTCCAAATAAAGTAAGCAACACGTGAAAAAATGTCTCTCTTTACTTTCTCCTATTTGTGCAAGTATCCTGAATTGGGGACTTGGCAACGCCAACAAGGGACAAAAGCTGTTGCCTTGGGATGAGGCCGAGATTGAAGAAATGCTGCAGAAGATGGCTATTTGTGCCACCATAACATCATGAAACAACATAGGTGTGAGAAAAAGGAGATGGGAAATTGTATGGAACTTGGAACGGGAAAAATAAAGCAGAGTTTTAAACAGATATTGCACTTGCAGCGGCAATGTTTTGTATCAAACAACCCTCGGGAATACCATGGGTTCGATGAGTTCACGAACAGCTACCGAGCGGCAATTCATTTGGCACGGCCTAGCTAACCGAGATCTACCGAATATATGGTGGTATCCAGCCATTCGGTCGGTATGTATTGATGTGATGCTACGTTGGGATTGTGTTAGGTTGGGTTGAGTCGCCCACCTGCACGGTACAGGAAACGTCTGCCTAACGCCATCGTGGGATTTGGACAATAAAAGACACCGTAGCAAGGAACTTGTAGAAAGACGGGAACGAAATTACCAGTTGCACATGTACAGTTTCAAGTCCAAAGAAAGAGCACGGGAGAAGAACTTGGATGAATTCCTGGTTGGACGCCTTGAAATGGTGATGTTGGCTGGATATTGGCTCAACTTTCATGCGCATACACCTAGGCGAGCTCGCGTGCTAGGAGAATTAACTAGTGGCTGTACAGGTTGCACCAGCCACAGCCCCACGTGGACTTGTGTAACTCCAGGTTTCCTTGGACAACTTGGAACCAATGACGGGACATTTTTAGTTTCAATTTTCATCTAATCCACATTCCGCTCAAGATCGGACGATAATTCCTATGAATGAAGGGAATCCAGAATGGCAAAGCATCGCAATCACGGCCATAGTTAGATGATTGGCGTGCTCTTACTATTGAAAATGGGTTACCCTATCCGAGGTCGCGAAACAGTCATTTCTGATCGTTTTTCATTCTTTCGCAATACCGGGAAATACCCAAATGAAGGAATTATTAAATAAGCATGCATTGTTTAACATCCCTTCTTCTACAGCACATGACTAATACGATATCATCTTTGATAGTGATTGGTTGTCGCCAAAGAATGTACAAGACCTGGCGAATAAGAGTAATCATTGATTTGCATCATCTGCCGAATTCTCAAAAGTTGATCGAGTTTAGTGTTATTCCTGTTTTACATGGATCTCTTTCATTTCGCTGTATGAGAAAAATATCTGTTATTGCAACATCAAGAATATGATGAGCTTTTATATTTCCTAGAATTTCGCAGCTTCCGAGTAACTCTGGTAAGCTATTCTGGAAAGCTTTCCCATACAAACCTGGTTCCACATTACACCAAATCCTTTCCACGATGACTTGATACATTCCAAACTCCTCGATATATGACACACATTGTATGGTTTGAAAACTGCGTTACGAACCGAGAATATGGTTGTTGGGAATTGGGAAGAGCATAATGTGGAGATCTGAGTCTTGAATCTTTTCAAAGAACGTCTGGTGCTCAACAGCATGATGCTCGTGTTATATATGATAATCTTTTATCCTATATGGGAACTGCGTACATCAATTCATAGGGTTAGCGTGAGTTGTCTATCTGGTGGCTACTAAATTAACAAAAGTGATTGTGGTTGTATCCTTTGCTAACCCTACTAAAAGAGGGAGTCAAACAATTCCAGACGACAGAAGTAGAATAATTAATTTGCCTTCTGCTTCAAACTCTATGAGATGAAGCGTGGTGTTGAATCTAGGAGGTATGAAAATCTTTAACTTTATAAAGTGGAAACTAGGCGTGCAAAGCTTACCCAATAGAATAGTAATTGTAGATGTTGCAGAATTCCTCAAGAACTCAACATAGAATGCTGAAAAAAGTGAACCAAAGTTGGTACCATTTTGCATTGTTTCACACAATCACAAGGTAAAATATGGCATCTAGTCATACCTATATTTCTCAAGTAAGGAGTATTGAATACAATAACAACCACACAGGAAAACTCCATTGCCATTAACCTAAAACATATCTTGTCATAAAACCACTCCAGACAATAATGTGAAGACTTTCAGGGCTAAATTATGAAACAAAATCTACGTTGTCCAAACCATGTCATGTTACTTGCCCTCTTTTGGCATTTCCACTTTCCCCCCCCCCCATTTTTACTCTTACATTTAACATGAGAAGTTGTGTCTGTATCGAACACCTATTAAATTTGATGAAAAAAGATTAAGACTTTAGCCATCCCCTTTCTGACCCCTAATATACCAAAACTGTTGGCGTTTATGTGAGAATCAACGGTTGGTAATATACCGTGCTCTATCTATTTTGGGAAGATTTTCTAGTCTTTATTTTAGTTGATTACGAAAGTAGTGATAGCGCTGTTTCTTCAAATGTAAAGGTCATATTGTGAAATTGTACGGTAGTGAATGTGTAGTCTACTTATAGTTCCAAGACTCCGCCCAATCAGGCTAAGCCCCATGCCCCCACCAAAATCAACCGCATCTGCGAGACCTGGGGAAACCGACGCATCATCGACAACCCTCACTTCATCGCGTTGAAGCTGCTACTCGTCAAAAATAATTACGGCATATCGATCGCTTTGTCTGAAATATCTTTTTGAGCCCAGGAACGGGGTTGACGCGACAGCGCAGCGCTGAAACCAATTCGGAGCGCGTCAGGCAGATTGCGACAGGAGCCAAGTACACACACTCATTAGATGGAGAGAGGAACTGCGAGTTTGCGATAGCGAAGGAGAGCGGCCAGTAGCTTCATCTACGTGTGCTTGGGCTTGGGCTTCGACGTGGACTGTATTGAATAAAGGAAAGATGGCACCCTCAGCGACATCGACACAGTCGCTCTCATCAAAGGCCAAGCGCCCCATTCCCCCCGGAATCCAAACAAATGGCATACACTCATCCACCTCGTCTCCCTCTCCTTCGATGTCGGCCGGTAGACTCCCAAATAGCGCGAAACCACCAAATTCTGCCACGCCAAATGGCTTAGGAGCCATGAGCGCAGGATCGCGAGCCATTGCCCGGGCGCGCAGAGATGGTCCCGCGCAACTTTTGGGTAGAGGCCAGCGAAACAGCAGTGCTGGATTGCGATCTGCGAGTCTCGTGGGAGAATCCGCGACTCCTCAGATCTCGGAGCCTACACCATACGGTATGTGAATCTGAGAACTCAAGTAGGTTGTATACTAATGTTGAGGCAGTGAAATCGGACGAATACATTCTCAAGCGATATCGCAACTCTAAACCTTCTTTAATTGTACATTTACACCCTACCCATTTTCGATTCGACGAACAAGAAGGTAGCTTTACATACAAGTCTCCCATGCGGATATTAATCGAACACCTCCGAACACGGACTGTACCCCACGACTTGGTAGAGTTCTTCACGGATATGCCTTTCTATGAAGGATGTATGATAGTCCAAATACACGACCACAAATCAATAGCGCCCTCCCAAGGACCAGCACAAGCAAAGCCAGGAGTGAGCAAAACTGTGCCATTCTCGGTACATAATTACAATGCCTACCTGACGCCCTCATCCTACGTTCCATTTCCCTCCCAGCAAAACCCTCTTTCGAGCAGAGGAAGAAATACGACGGTTGTCGATGATGGTAAGAGTAAGCAGGAGCAGAGGGATAAGGAGAACATGCCCGCTCCTTCTTTACCTGGGGACGCTTCCCGAGGCAAAGGAATAAACCTACCCAAGAAACCAAAGGTCTCGACTATAGTTCTACGCCCAACACCCCTTAGCAATCACGTCGACCTTTCTGTGAAAGCCGCTGAATCAATGTCGAGTGAAGGAAGAAGAGATTCTCGAGCTGATTCTGGCCCGTTATCAGCAACTGTACCTCCAACTCCTTCTACGGCGGTTCCTCCAACGCCCCAGACGGCTATGCCTCCGCCAGCGAAGCGACTCAAGAAGAACAAGGCAGACTTTGATATCGGTAGTATATACTCAGCGGAGGCGCAAATTGCACTGGCTACTAATGCGCCCTTATTCCTTGAGCCAGTAAACAGTGCTGGAGAAGCTGCAGCTCTACTGAGCGCACTAGAACACCCAATGCACTCGGCAAAGCCTCCATCGCCAAAGACACGAAAGAGGACTGTGGCAGAGATGGCGGCAGACGAAGCTCTTGCAGCAGAGCGAGAGCGTTACATGTTGATAATGGACGAGCGACTTTCTTCCAATGCTGCAAACGCGCAAGGTGGTGGGAATCCAGCAGACGGCGATGGTCAAGCTGGGGGAGCATCTTTCGAGCCGCGCTTTGAGAGGTTCAAGACTCTTGAGAATATAAGAAACCAGCATGAGGAGAATAAGAAAGCCGAGAAGCTTCAGCAACAAGAGAATGAGAGAAAGCAAACCCAGGAACGAGACCGAGAGCGCCTCAGAATCGAGTCCGAGAAGAAAGAACTATTCCAAGATAAGCAACGACAAGCTGCCGCTGCTCGCGCTCAGCAACAAGAGCACCAGCGACAAATGGCTGCTGCCCATGCTCGGCAACAGAACTTGGCTCAAATGCAAGGCCAGCAAAACCAGCACGGACACCCACAGGGTAATAATGTAGTAAATAATGGAATGCAAGCGCAGCCACAACGCTTCCATCAACAACAGGTTTCCCAAGCTCAAGCTTCCTCCCCCATCATACGAACTGGAACGCCACAAAGCCAATCATCGCCTGTGGTTAACGCAATGGGGGGTGGACCTATGCAGCGAAATACTTCGAGTATGGGTGGAAGTCCACCTCGACCTGGATCAGTTGTTCATCAAAACCCACAGATGGGAGTACCAACATCACACGCGATGCAGGCCCAGAGAAGTCAACAAAGTCATGCTGGTACGCCCCGGATGCCAAATATCACCCCTCAAATACAGCAAACTCCTCTCAATCGCCAGACGACCCAGACTCCTCGAATGACTCAGGGAAGCCCGGTACAAGGACCGATTGCGCATGCACCAAATATGCCAATGAACACAATGATGATGAATACTTTGACTCCTGTTCAGCAACAGCAATTTCAACAACAGCAGAGAATGCAACTGATGCGACAGCAGCAACAAATGGTGGCAGGGATGGCAAACGGACAAGGACTTAGCCCACAACAACAGCAGCAGATGATACAAGCTCAAATGTTCCGTCAGCAACAGCAGCAACAGCAACAGCAAGGCATGGGTATGGTCGCCAATGGGCAACTTCCACAAGGGTACACAGCTCATATGGCTGCCCAGATGGCCGCTCAAGGCCGCGGTATGCCACAACACATGAACCAGAATTTCATGAACGGTAGTCCGGGTGTGCCTGCCAACATTCAGATGCAAATGCAAATACAGCAACAGCAACAGCAGCATGCACAAGCAGTCCAGATGCGGAATGCCCAGATGGTACAGGCGCAAGTTCAGGCGCAGGCGCATGCTCAGGCTCAAGCACATGCGCAAAATCAAGCCCGACAGGCCGTTGGAAGCATTGCGGGCATTCCACAACAGGCCATCCACATGGAGATTCGGAACCGTGCGACTAGACTTTACAATGAAAAGTTGCCACATTTGCAAGCCCAACATCCTGGTGGGATTCCACCTGAGATTGAGCAGGCGTTCCGAGCGAAATGCCAGCGAGATGGTCAGTTGGCGGTCCAGGGTATTCTACAACAAAAAAATCAGAACGCAGCCGCCGCCGCCGCCATGACGCAACATCAACAACAACAGCAACAAATGTTGGCGCAACAGCATGGACTGCAACATGGAATGAATGGCATGCCAAATGGGATGGGAATGTGAAGTAGAGGTAAGATGTAGAGGGGAAGTATGAATGAGAGGCGAAGGAGTTGAAGTCAACCTTGTATAAGACCAATTTGAGGCGCCGTGGATTTGCGTTGATGGATATGCGTTGAAGGCTTTCTTTTCTTTTGTTTGTGTTTTACTTCATGAGATTGGGCAGAATGATGGTTGGACAAAAGACCACAATTAAGGAAGGCGTCATGAGATAATTCGTTTTTGGGGGGGAAATCATTGGGGCATAATACCAAGGAGAGAGCCGGGGAAAACGGCGTTTGTGTATGATGGAAGACGGGATGTTTCCGTTGGTATTCTTTCATAATGCCCATTATCGAGCGCAGTGAACATAGACGATTTGTCCATCATTGGATAATGAATATATTCATGCGAATATCTTTTCTTCTGCTTTTCTCCTTCTGTGGAATGAGTGAGAGGAATTATTCATTTCGTGTGACCGTAAAACTACTCTACTTATTGAATCATATATTCATACAAACCACTTCATTGCTTCATATCTGATGTGGCTCGTTTTGGCCGAGTCCTACATCTGTTCCTCATAGCAAGAGCCCAAACCATACAATTCTCTTAAACTTCCCTCGTCTTCGATCCTTTTCTGAACCTTAGTAAATTGTTATATTCAGAGACCTTGACACATCAGTGCGGCCCCGCAATACTTCATTCCAATAAATCCCTACTCATACAACCCCTCCCCTCACTTCCCCTCCTCAACAATCTTCCTCCTCCTAGCCCTCTCCCGTTCATTCCACTCCTCATCACTCATCCCCATGCCCTCACCCTTATCCCCCTCTGTATCTTGAAAGGTCGTCCCCCACTCAACCCTCTTCTCGCGACTCTGCCACACATCCTCACTACTCGGCATACCCCTCCCATACCTCCTCTCCTCCCTCTTCCGATAATACTCTCTTATCTCATTTTCCTTCTGCGGCGACGAAAAAGTGCGGGTCCGCATGCAAAACCAGAATTTGGACCAGTGCTCTGAACATGCGCGGAATTCACCGTGGCGGTATAAATCGGTGAATTTCCCGCCGAAGGAGTTGCAGTAGAAGGCTTCGTCGAAGGCGGTGCGGCAGGAGAGGGTTTGAGGGAGGAGAACGGATTGGAGGGTTTCTTGTTGTGGTTCTGAGGAGGAGGAGGATGGCGATTGTGTGGATGAGGTGGAGGTTTTTGGTTGGCGGGTGAAGATTTTTGGTTTGGTTGGTTTGGAATCGGTGTCTGTGACTAGTTCGCGTAGGAAGGAATTTAATTCTTGGTCTGCGATTTCGTCGCGGGTGAGTGGTTTTGAAGGCTCAGTTGTTGAATTTGAAGGTAGTGGATTTGAGGGTTCTTGAGTTGGAATCTGTTTTGTATTTTGCGTCGAAGGAGATGACTCCGTGGACGTCGAAGAGAAAGGCCACACCATTTTGCACTTCAATTGAACAATTTGATTTAAGAGACGAGGTTGATGAGGCTACACATTGAGTTCTGCGGTCCTACAAACAAGGATTCTGATCTACTTGGCCCACACGCGAGATCCTCGGCGTAGGAGCTTTTTCTCAGCCTCCTCTTGCCCTGCAGGTGCATATGATGTCAGTGGATGTACTCGTACAGTAGGGAAATCAACAACTCATCCCTCCCCACACCGTGCAATTCAGCATTTCCCCACCACGCGACCATCACCAACACATCTACCCCGCCTCCATCCCCTTTTATGAAAAAAAAGGAACAAAACAAAAAATGAACGTATAAACCCAGGCATAATTGCCAATTTCCCAACGAAAGGCAAGATGCCATACTCACCCCGTCACATCCCGTTTAATCCTACGAGTATCCCGAGTCTTCGCACAAAGAAACCCCATATTAGGGATTTGCACCATGCGAGTTCGCTGGTGAGGGCGGGATTGAAGAATGGTGCGGAAAGTACGACGTGGAGGAGTGTGGGAGGGAATGTGAGGAAGGAGAGTACGCAGATTGGGGAGGATCAGTCGGGTCATATAAAGGCAAATGCTAATGAGGGGATTTTGTTTTTTGATAGTATGTTAGTTCCAATCTTTATCACGGATAATTATGATTGTACTTTGGAAGTTTTTATGGGCAGTTTGCTGACCTGTGTGATTTTGGTAGATCTATTTCCTCTTAAACTTCGATTTCTGCTACATCTTCCACTGAGAGGTGGGAGAAATCTTTCGGATATGATGTGGAGGTATAATAATACGGCTTTGAGTCGTTATGATCCGTTAAATTTGGTTAAGAAGGCTATTCCGGAGTCGATTCCTTTGAAGGTTACGGAGATACTTCCGAGGTTGAAGGATGGGTGGGTATTTTCCTTATCTTGGGGATGGATGGTAGCTTACTATGGGTAGTGGTGCTTTTGTGAAGTTTCAACATGAGGGGGGCGTTACGGCTCAGGAAATTGAAAGTAAGAATTCACGATGAACTTTGGAGAACAATGAAGCTAATATAATATAGGTCAACTTGCAACATACCTACAAGATAACCCAATAAAACCATGGTACAACCCCTTCTCCCGAATAAGAGCCAAACTAGTCGTGGGAAAACCGTGGCTGGAAGACCTTTACCGTTTCCCAAGTCGTAGAATCAAAATCGAATTCGTACCAGCAACATCTGGTAAAGAAGCCTCGGAATTATCACAGGAAACAATCTACAGTCTCTTCCGTCGCTACGGGAAACTCTCAGAAATCACTTCCCAGCCATCCGATTCAAAGGTCCTGCCAAAATATGCTTATGTGGATTTCAGCAAGATGCGACAATCCATCATGGCAAAGAATTGTCTCCACGGCTTCAAAGTCCTCGAAGAAGAGACAGGTGGAGCAGCAGTAACGAAATTACGACTTTCTTTCGAGCAGAAGCTTAAAGCTCATCTGATTAGAGATTGGATCATGAATCATCCACGAGTCGTGATACCTGCTGTTTTTGCGTTGCTTGCTACTGTCACAGTTGCGGTTTTCGATCCTATTCGGACGTTTTTCATCAAGGTCAAGATTGATCACTCGTTCCGACTTAATGAAAATAAGATCTACAAGTGGTTCAAGAGCCAAGCTACTGATATCCTTACATTCCGCAAGCCAAAAGAGCAGGATGTTAGTCTTGGTGCTATTTGGGATGATAGAAAAGAGACTATTGATCAGATTCAAACTTGGCTTATGGAGACTGCCGATACGTTTGTGGTGATTCAAGGCCCGAGGGGATCTGGCAAACGAGAACTTATCCTTGATCAAGCACTCAAAGGACGAAAGAATACTCTTGTTATTGATTGTAAACCAATTCAGGAGGCGCGAGGTGATAGTTCGACGATTTCTGCTGCTGCTCTTGCGGTGGGATATCGACCGATCTTTTCATGGATGAATAGTATTAGTTCATTGATTGATCTTGCTGCTCAGGGGACTATTGGGGTGAAGAGTGGTTTCAGTGAGACGCTTGATGCGCAGCTTGGGAAGATTTGGCAGAATACTAAGGTTGCGTTGAAGGAACTTGCTTTGGAGCATCGGGACGAGTATGATAAAGATGCCAATCTTGCTGATGATGGTAAGTCCTTCTTTCATGCACAGGCGATTTATTCCCAAATTTGATACTGACGAAACAACAGATTGGTTGGAAGCCCACCCTGAATGCAGACCTGTCGTAGTTATCGACAACTTCCTTCACAAGTCTGAAGACTCTTCCCTGATCTACGACAAGCTCTCCGAGTGGGCTGCCTCTCTGACACAAGCTAACATCGCCCACGTCATCTTTCTCACCAACGATATCTCGTACTCGAAGTCTCTCTCCAAAGCCCTCCCCGATCGTGTCTTCCGCCAAATAGCTCTAGGAGACATCAGCCCGGAAACAGCAAAACGCTTTGTAATAACACATCTCGATTCCGAACCCTCCTCCAAGAAAAAGGGAGCCGAGCCAGAATCCGATGAGAAGACCCTAACACCCTCTCAACGAAGAGAAGACCTCATGGAACTAGATGGATGCATCGAAATCCTCGGTGGCCGTCTCACAGACCTCGAATTCCTCGCTCGTAGACTGAAAACGGGACAGTCTCCTAACCGCGCAGTAAGCGAGATAATTGAACAAAGTGCCTCGGAGATTCTAAAGATGTATCTCCTCACCACTTCATCTTCTCCCTCCTCAGGATCAGAAGGAAAGAAATGGACACCCGAACAAGCTTGGTATCTCGTCTCTAAACTCGCCACAGACGAAGCACTTAAATACAACGAAGTCCTCCTCTCCCCCACATTCTCCTCTTCCCTCACCCCATCCGCATCCAACCCCGAAGCTGTCCTCGAAGCTCTATCCGCTGCGGAATTAATCACAGTGAAAACATACAAAGGGAGACCGCAAAAGATCGTTGCAGGGAGACCGGTGTATCAAGCTGCATTCAGACAATTAACGCAAGATAAAGTCTTGAAAAGTAGATTGGATCTCAGTGTCCTCAAGGAATTGAGTAAAGTTGAGGAGAAGGTTATCGAGAAAGTGGAGGCGGAACTTGCGGTCCTTGGGGCGTTGCCTAAACAACCTAGTGAGCTTGGACCTAGGGTGCAGTTTTTGCTGGCGAAGTTGGTGGTTAGTCAGGGTAAGGTTGAGGGGTGGGAGAAGGAGATGGGGGTTTTGAAGAAGGTTCTTGGTGAGCATTTTTAGGAGGTTCTTTTGATGATGGTTGGGGGTTGGATGGGAATGGATGGGTGGGATACACATGGTTGGTGTTGGTGGCGTGGGACACACGAATTGATGATTGGAGTTAAGCGATTAAGATCGCTATTACTGCAGAGGGAGGTAACAGTACCCTTCTCTCCCTACCCGGAATCAGGAATCAGTGGATATATACGGGGCGGAATCACGATTGAAATGTAATGGAAGTGAAGTCGCTGCTCATTCGATGCTCACTGTGTAGTATATTGTGGCAATGCAAGTATACAATTCGTACCCCTTCTTTTCCCTTCTTTTCCCTTCTTTTCCCATCCAACATCATCTGCGTTCTCGGTGACTCCGTAAAGGGCCTTTCTTTCACCTTCCGGTACAGTCAGTGCAGTGTTGAATTTACGGCTGAATTAAAATGCCTTGTTGAATTAACCTTGGAGTCATACTAAGTTGGTGCAGATGCACTGTTTACAGTATGTGTTCACAGCTGAGTGAGTGGCTGAGAACTCTTGATTCCCTGTTTTCGCTATAGTATTTCGTACGGTACATAAGTGATCCGTTCGTTCGTGAATCAGTGATCTTGGTTCTGATCCTGTTGTCCTATTTCCTTCCCTGTCCTACTCCCCTGGGTACCTTACTCACAACTTACTCACAGACACTAGGGCGCGTATCATGAATCACACAGCACAACCAGAGCATGAAAGAGCATAGTATAGCCTGTCAGTTTATCAAGCTCCTCTCCTTGTGATTCTTGTCACCCTTGCAGACCGTTTTGGGCTGTGAATGTGATGCTGTGGTATTCCTTGACTAGCAGAAGGAAAGTGTTTTACGTACTGTACTGGTGAGATTGTTGGTGACTTGCTGGGTCTTAGAGGCAGGGGTTGATGAGGTGGTTAGGAATCTTGGTGGTGGAAGTTGTGGATAGGGGTTGTGGGTGGGGTTTTGAGGACTCTGTCTTCTTTTTTTTTGGGGGGGGGGATGTGTGGTACAGATACTTTGGGGTTCTGGTTCATTTTGTGTATCTACTACTGTGGAGTTTTAGTTAGCTAAGATCTGGGGGTTTTGTGGATATTTTCTATCGGGGATATTTGGGATACATTGAGAGTATGTAGATGACCAGTCAGGTAGTCACAACTGTTTTCGTAAAGAGAGTCTTAGTTACTTGTAGGAGTTCCAGTCAGAGTATAACATGCTGAGTCAAGTGGGGAGGAAATTTCAGTCCTTGAATTCCACTTCCAGGCAGGCAAATGATTCCCATTGATGATTTACTGTCGAAATCTGCCTTACTGTCTAGACTACTGTAACTTACTAATATAGTATCGTTCTAGCTATGCCGCCCTGGCCAAAGACATGGGAAATTTCTTGGAGGTCGATGAGGAGCGATACTTTGTGGTTTATTGTGACAAGGTGTAGCAACAAGTGAGATGTGGAATTCTTGATGAGGGGGATATCCTCGTTGGATACGTATTTGTTTCCTGCCTTTTGTATGTTATGGCCTTGAACTACATGAGTGTGGTGGACTTTAGAAACCGTGGATAGACAATGTTAATTTTCCTTTTAGGCAGGAGGTTATATATAAAATGCTAGAGTAAAAGCTGTAGGACTCAATTCTAAACGACTCACTTCCCAAGTTTCAATATCAAAAGTCACAACTAAATATAAGTATGCTCTATGCACTTCTCTGCACATCACTCAATTCAGAAAGTATCCATAAACATGAAGTACGGTGCGGGTTTCTAGCATATTTAACTTACGACAACTGTATTCTCGCTTTTTCTTGTGCGTCTTGGGGCTATACAAACTGCCAAATATGGCATGTTGTGTTGAATATGGAAATGGAGACTGATTATCTCTCAAGATTTATTTTCATAATTGCCCCCAGAAACTCACTAGAAGTTGGGCAATGGAAATTGTAGACTGGAAGTTGTACTGTACCCTGGTTAGTAGCGTGGAGTAAAACGAACATTTAGTGTCGAAACAGAATTTGCTGTCGTTTTCTTCTCATTCTGGTCTGCAAGCTCAATATGTACTCTTTTGGGGACTTGAAAGTGGTGGTAGAAGTTGTTCGGTAAGTCCGGCAGTTTTCTTAGTATTAACCTCTAGTACAAACCAGACAGAATTTGCTTGATGGCTTCATGGGTCATTGTCATGTTACAGAAGCTCTCTAGAGTACCTTAACACGAATAGTATCGCAAAGCTGATTCAAATCCTCGCTATGATTTTATGTGCCTTTGTTTGTATGTGAAAGTTTCAGAACATAAATGTAGAAGCTGGAGACACTGGGGACTCTATCAGCGTATTAGTAAGGTATTCTAGAGTATATGAATTCAAGTGTCAAGGTTTTGCTTGATTATCTGCCTTGAAAGCAGATATGCTATCGCTCTTGATAAGTTGTAATTCCCTACACCCTAGAATGGGAATCGTAAGGGTCGTACAAAGCCTATGGAGAAGGTTGAGGATCGTGTTTATATTTATTGACATGGGATAACATCAAGATTGACAATCTGTCATTTAATCTTCACTTTGTTACTTTGACAAGCGTCTCGCAGCTATATAATCCAGAGGTATTTTGTGGTACTGTTTGGGTACATTCACAATCTGATCCACATATTAGACACTCTTCAGAGGTACAAGGAAGTTGTCCCACCTTTCTCCACCAGCACATATGACAAAGACAGTACTTGCAGCACAGTAACTGGTATGTTACAAGAGAATTCGATACAATGTGGGTTCATTTTGGGTGAGTGTAGTTCAATCTTGTTGTACAGTATTTGCAGTAGGAAGTGTTGAATAGCTAACCTCGTTTTCTCAACGGTGCAACCTGAATACCTGGTGATTGTTTCCTGATATACTCAACTATCAAACATGGAACACAAAGAGAAACTCCTTGCGGAAGCTTAAAAGTCGAGAAATATTTCTAGCTCCTTTGTTACCTTATCAGCCATATCAGCAGATCATCGAACATATTACTTTGTCAATCAAACAATCAATCCACAAAGAAACGTGAGGCGAGACAAGATCTTTCTTTCTGAATTCCTCGTGGCTGTTTTTCTAGAAACAGAGCTAATTTGATGACAGATCAAAATATTAAACTCCAATCGGGACTGGGGCCAAAGCCCAAGGATTTAGTTTATGTTGCTATTATCGGTATTTAGCTCCAGATTATAGCTACAAATAGCACAAAACTCCACCAAAATGCCACAACGCCGTGATATAACGAAGAGCCCGACCAAGAATCTGATTGAGAGCTCCACATTAGAGCACCAAGACCCAGCTCTGAGACGTCGAAGCTCACTGCGCTTTTGGGGTACATCCAACGACCCTTTTCCAATCTCTGCAAATGGGATTCTCCCAAATCAACAGGCAGCCGCACCTGTTCATGCATTTAAAACTAGCAATCTAGGAAATGGGTTTCTCAGAGACAATGCCTCTGAGGGACAACATCCAAGTAGCCTTCGAGGAACGAAGCGAAAAAGCAGTACATCGCCGCTGAGCCCGCGGAAGCGACAAAATACTCCTCTCCTATCACCTCCCGAGATTCAACGAGCTGTGAACTCCCAAACTCAAGCCACAAGCCCGGCAGGCGACTCACGTCGTGCGTCTCTAAGATCTAGCAATCCGGGGCTTAAGGTACCTAATACCCCTGAGCAACAAGAACAAGAGGGACCTCGAGGAACGAAGCGAAAGGCGAGCACATCGCCACAGAGCTCCCGTAAGCAACGAACTGCTCTTTCCCCAGACCGGTTACGGGATCAACAAGCACCTACTTCCTCACCAGCCCTAGACGTGGTCCGACGAAGATCCACCCTCCGCTCTTACATATCCGAAACGCCCGCACATATCCCATACGAACCTCGACCATATCCTCCTGGAGTCATTCTCCCAGCTGGAGTCGTAAGCCCCCTCCCCGCTATCATTCCTGGCGCCAAACGGGAAGAGCCTAAATACACCTGCCGACGAGGAGAGCCACGATGTGGTCTGGAGTTCCCTTCGCGAGCGAAGCTTCATGCGCATCAACACGCCGATCACGGAGAGGTACCTCTGGGCTGGCTAGCCAAGGAGATGGCAAAGGAGGTCTCGCAGGGGAGACGAACCGTCGTGAAGGTTGTGGGTGGAAGGACGCAGATGATTCATGGGGTTGGCAGAGCCACCTTGCAATGTCAGCTTTGTTATGAGCAAGTTGCAAGTACGGAGAGGCTTAATGAGCATCTTGAGAAGGTACATAAGATAAAAAAGGCTGTGAGAAGAAAAACGAGGGTGGTTAGTAATGTGGAAACGGACACATTAGAGTGTCACATTTGTCACGAGGGACTCGCAAGTAATACGAACCTCTATGAGCATCTAGAGAAGGTGCATAGGGTCTTCAAGCTGATTGATCTAGAGGGTGAGAAGGAAAGTGAGGTTAATAGCGAGACAACTTATGTGACAGATACTTAAGTTGAGAAAATGGGTTTTAGAGGGGAGTTCCTACATTCCTTTTCTCTATGATACCAACTAGTCCTTTCTGCAAAATAATATAGAACTTAATACTCTCCATAAACAGTACTAAAATTAACAAAATCCCTTTTTGGTTGAATGTTTTACAAAGATCACATGAGACTTCTTGACACAGACTTTGACTGATATTGGAAACACCCCGTTACACACAACCGCATAATTTGTACCTTTTATGAAATCGGAGCGAAATGTCTCTCTTGAACCCCCACAAACCTCTCCCATTACTGCTAAGAAACGAAGTAAAAAGGAATGTTGTAATACTTTCCTTTTCCCTTGTATCAGGAGGGTCACGTATCCTCGGCGCTCCACATTAGTGTAGTATAAAGTAGTCGAGTGTTTCCACTCCTTTAGCACTTAGTCAATCAAACAACCAACCTGATTATTATGCAGATTCTCCTACTATCCTTTGATATATTCATATATCCTTTTTGCGCCAAAATATAATAGTATTGATCCTCCTATGAAAGTTACAATTCACTCCCACACACCTACCCTACCTGCTGATATTTCCCTATAGTTCTGGTCCTAAAGTATGCTGACTCGCTGGTTGGATACCAGTGGAAAATGACCCAGGAAGTAGTTTTATAAGGAACGTTTGCCAAAAGTAGTAAATAAAGCCAAGAAAGACCTCGTTACATATATGAATAGATGAGGATCCCTCGATATTGTGGGGAGCTCTCTGATCTTTGTACCCTCAGATTGGCAGAAAGATTACTGAAGAGACTTGATGGGAAAACCCTGCTTCTTGCACTGCATGTGCCAGTACTGTATTGTTAGTGCCTTTGGGTGTATCGTTTAAGCGGACTTCAGCACTTACATCGATTATAGACGTGGTTCAAGGTGTGGGGTCGGAATCATTGGTCATGTATTGGTAACAATTACAATGAAAGTCATTTCTGTAAGAACTCTACATTACAATCTGGCTGATTACAACAGGTTTATTTCCCACCCAACGCAGTTAATTACCAATCCAGTTTAATTCTCGGATATCCTTTCCTTCTCCGTGCTTTGTTTTTTCTTTCTCTCTTCTTGAGGGACCAAAGTTTGGAAGTGCCCAAAAAGGAGCGTAACGTCGCTATACAAAGAGGGCCATATTAGCTTCTCATATATATCTGGAATTTATGACTAGTCCTATCATAATTCGAGAATAGTTTAGTAAATAATAATTTGTCTTCCTCTAGCCTCGACAAGCCAGGACCTGGGGGAAGCCGGGTAAAGAAACAGAGATGAAGCTACTGTTTTGACTTCGAGGGCTGCATAGACAATATCCTCAGGTTCTTAAACAATAATAAGAAATAGTATCTTGAAAAGGGGAGAAAAGAAAGGATATGACTACCTAAGACTAAAGGTTAAATCAGCTACTGACTGTAGTATACATAAAAGACTGAATTGATAAGTACTTGAATATTCACACAGTTAGAAAGATGACAACACCGGTTACTCATCCGCCAACAAGTCATGAGATTGAGGCAGGTGATGCTTTACTTCAGATCTTGGAGGAGTATCAAGCGAGCATGGCTCTACTTCAAATTTCACAAGAAGATAACGCAAGCAAAGCCCCACTTCAACTCTCACAAGAAGAAAACGCAGTGAAAGCTCCACTTCAAATGTCGCGAAGGTATTATACAAGCAAAGCTCCCGTTCCAACGCCAAATGAAGCTACCGCAACCGTAGCTCTACATCAACTCTCGCAAGGCTATTACGCAGGCAGAGCCCCCGGTACAACGCGAAATGAAGCTACCGCAACCGTAGCTCTACATCAACTCTCGCAAGGCTATTACGCAGGCAAAGCTCCCGCTACAACGCCAAACGAAGCCACCGCAAGCGAAGCTCTATATAAATTATCGCACCGTAATTAAGCAGGCGAAGCTCTATATCGAATCTCGAAGGATAATCTCGCAGGAGCGAGCCGTAAGCTCTGGAAGCCCGGCTCATCATGCTTTGGCCCCGACAGGCTATCATGATTTCTGTGGGGTCAAAAGAATATGTTGCATCCTCGCTTAGATATTCGCTGCGCCCAAGCTGGATCCCTCTCATCTGCATGAGGCTCCCCACATTTCCAAAGTTCTCCAACGTCGATCAAGAAATTCCCATATACTCTCGCACTATTTATGTGTAACCTGAAGGGAAACCTGGCCGGAATAATGGACGGGTGTGAAGTATCGGGATGAGGGTCAAAAACGCCTTTTTATTCTACTTTGTTAAACCCCCTATCCCTTAAACCTTTCTGTAGCTTTTTATGTCAAGGGAACTATGTAGCCAAATTGACGAACATCTGAATACTCCATATTTTACTGTGACTAATTGAACCTTTATGTAGCAAGTAAACATTACATGAAATATGCTGGAAAACTTCCCGACGTGATATAGTAGCTTAAAAAGGCGATTGCATTGCAATAAGGTTTGAATTACTGTTGCTAACAATTTCTTGACCGCAGTGATAAAATGAGATACATTGACCGATCCGTTTCGGTTCACAAGTCCGTAGGCCAGCTCTAAAGAAGGTTGCTTTCATCAGCTTTCATCAGTGCCAAAGACTTGAGGAGCTGTGAGAAAATGAGGTGTCACTTCTGCAAGTACGCAACAGGCAATAATATGTTTCGAATATGCCTTGAACTCAGAGGGACCACCTGCTTCTTTCAGATCCTTAAGTATACCTTTAGCATGCATAAGTACGGTGTGTATCCATGGTGCAATCAAAAATAATTGTCTGAAATCCCTACCACATAGTATAGTAAAACATATAGACAAAAGGTGGACTAAATATGATATCAGGTTACTTGTTACAAGAAAAATACATCAGCAGTCACCGATTACTATAAGCAGGTCCGCTGCCTATTCTACGCCACAAATAAGCCCAGCTTCTTACAAAACTAGCCTTCTCGACCCACCAGGAGGCTCAACAAGACCTTCTGGGAGAACCTCAAATAAACGTATCTCAACCCATAAGGCTATAATCCTTATATTCTCCATGAAATTTGCTGATAAAGATGCCTTGGTATGTTAGACCGAAGCCTTCTTTCTCCCTGGTTATGAGCATAGATCCCAAACGCGGGTACCGTATCCGAAAGCCATGCGGTATGCTGACCCAATCCTTTGTGTTCCTGCATCGTCCCCGCGCTAACAATGTTGCTGGATTCGTTCGTGCGAAATTCAAGAGCATTCGGAAAGTCTATTGACTTCGGGATTCGGCAAGAGTGTGGGGGAGGATCGTAAAATCGTGGATTTAACGGCTCGATTGCTGCTTCCGTCCATACCAAAGTTCTTTTGGAATACTTAGCAGTATTGATCCTAATTATTGGTCTTCTGAATGGGCATCGCGCGCGTGCAGTCATGATACGGGCGAGGCAGATATCAAGGCAGCCCCATAGGTGTTTCCAAGCCGCCGGATTCATGAGCTGTTGAGAGAGAGGAGATACTGCGGCACACTGCTCCGCCTTGCAGGGGGGCTTCAAACAGCATTGAACAGCATTGGAAGTGGGGCCCAACGCTGCGCCTCGCCTGTCGACCAATCATATACTGTGTAATGCCACTATTACAAACATCATCCCAACAGTATTACTGACCATCAAAACATCTAATACAGCTGATCCTCTTCTCTTGCATCTGACTTATTATTGTCTTGAAATTAAAATTTCGTGGCGAAGCGAGATATCATAGCCCCGGCAGAAAACTTGCGCAAAGTAACACCAAAGTTACGGAACTTCCGACTCTGACTCCTTTGATAGAGAGGCAAACTCAGTATAACAACGAGGTATGTTGCTCATGTGTCATAACTTCGATTTTCCATTCAATAATCACAAGTCAAATACCAATACTATCTTTGATTCACGCCCGAATCGAGACCACTTAGCCTATACAACAATCACAAGTCAAATACCAATACTATCTTTGTATCACGCCCGAGTTGAGACCACTTAGCCTATATAATACTCCAACTTCCTACCTTCTAACGATGCCAGACGCAGTTACACTCTCAACTACACCCTCAACTACACTCTCAACTACACCCTCAACTACACTCTCAACTACACTCTCAATAACGACGATGTCTGACAACTCATTTCTTGAAGCCGGTGGGTCTGGGTCCGGGTCCAAGAAGAACTCCCTGTTGGCTGCTTTCAAAAGGCTTGGTCGCAGGAACAGTAGCAAATCTACTGCATCTACAAACTCGACGGATGATAAGAGTCCTACCAAATCGATGCTTGACAAGAGTCCTGAAAGGTCGATGCTGGACAAGAGTCCTGAAAAGTCGATGCTGGACAGGATTCCCACAAATCCTTTTCTTGCACCCTCAGAACTCCCAGTACCAACACAAGCAACTGGGTCAAGATCAAGATTCCCAAGTCCGAACTCATTCTCTGACCCTTCTCCTGCCACTCAACGACCAGAAAAATCTGGCATGGACACTTTCGCAGGTCCATCAAACGAGGCACCGCCAGCCTATAGTCAATTTGCCAATATTCCAAGAACCGTCCCAGCAGACGATGCTAGCGATGAAAGCAAATATGGGTTTCTTGCCACTTTCGACACCATTATCCTGATCGACGATTCTGGTTCCATGACAGGTCAGTCATGGTATGAGGTCTCACAAGCACTTGCCAGTATTGCTCCTATTGTTACGAAATACGATCTTGACGGGGTTGACCTTTTCTTCCTCAATCACACATCCAATGATGTAGGTGATAAGGCCCACGGCATTGCTCCAACCGCGTACAGAAATCTCAGAACAGCAAAGTCTATTAAAAAGTTGATGAGAAAGGTCCAGCCATACGGTGGTACTATGACTGGTGTTCGCCTCAACGATATTCTGCGACCATACCTTGAAAAGTGCGAAAAGGACTTGAGTCGTGGAAAGGATGTTAAGCCACTCAACCTTATCGTCATCACAGATGGTGCCCCAAATGATGAGCCCGCAGCAATTATCATTCAAGCCGCCAAAAGACTTGATAAAATGAATGCACCCCCCTATCAACTTGGTATTCAATTCTTCCAAGTCGGCAATGAACGGGGTGCCAAAGAAGCACTTGAGGAACTCGACGACCACCTTGCACACAAAGTTCCTGGAGGAATCAGAGATATTGTCGATACAGTCACATGGAATGGCCGAGACACCAATAGCGCTGGTGGAGTGGGTCTTACTGCAGACCACATCCTTAAGGTAGTATTGGGCAGCGTTGTGAAGAAGCTTGATGCACAACGCGCAAGTGGGGAGGACGGCAGAATATGATGATTCTCATTCTTTTCATTTGTTCCGGGTGGCATATTTCGGCCGTCCTCTAAATTGAAACTGGCCTTATTATTGTCGTTGCGTTTTCGGGTGTATTTAGACCTTCATTTCCCGCAAAGAGTGTGCAATGGTCTTGAGCTCTGGCAGGGGGTTTAGAAGTTCCCGCGAGGTTTCCGCGAGGGAACAGCAGAATTTCTTATTATTTTCCTAGTACAGTTTATTAGACAGAATGGAAAAGGTCCTTCAAAACCATATCGTCTTGAATTAGAATGAACTTTTGAACTTACTGTGACAGCTCACATCTTCCTAGCGCCCGCCCAGACGGTAAGGTTACATTGAATCCTACACGTGACCGAGAATCTTGAAAGTTCCCAAATCCAGGTAAAACCTCATACAGTAATTATCTGGGCCTGGGCTATTCGGCATCGAACTTTAGCTAAACAGCATCGAAATAACATGGCCCACCAGCCACTTTAGTGTGTGACTAGGTAGTCTTAATGTGATTTCTGATTAGTGCTACTTCTACCCCAGCCAGCCACTCCTGTACGCTCGTAACACTCCAAGCTTGTTATACTCTCTTCTCCCGTTACTCATACGCCGAGAATAGACAGTCAAATGGCCCCTATTCTACTCGACGATGATAATAATGACGTCGATAAGGATATCCCCGCTACCAAAAGTTAGCCCGAAGAGGGCGAAGAGAGGGTAAATCCTATAGCGGATACCTAGAACTCCTTTATTCGGGAAGATAGCGATAATAAGGTTATTCCCGTCGTCGAGACTCAGAACTCTTTTATACGTAAGATGCTAAGGGTGACAACGAGTCGCAATTCTCTTAATTAGTAATAATAATATATCTTTAATTTTAGCTTTTATGGTAGTATATTACATTGCAGGGCCTAGAAATCACATCAAGAGTACCCAGTCACACACCGTAAAGTGGCTGGGGGGCCATGTCATTTCGATGCCTAGGCCTTATCTAGACTCGGTGGTAGATTTCATACAGCGGCAAGGGAAAAAATAGCGGTACCGGTTTTCACATTAGACACGTGACTCGACTGTGTGGCTATACCCAGCTTGTTTGGTACCTGGAACCGCGTGTTAGAAATTAAAGTTACCTGGTATCATGACAATGTTGTAGCAGATACTTGACAATCCAATATACTATCCTCTCCGCGTCTCGGGCCGCAACAGTCTCGGTCCGAAGATCGGCCCCTGTATCTTGCGGTAACCACCTCAACAACCACAATCTCAAACTCTCAAACCAGATACGAAAGACAAATTATAACCAACGAAACATTTCAAACATTTCTATGTACCATTTGAGATGATTCCACTGCGGGAATCCGTCGGCAAAATACTTCATGACGAGCCCACTAAGCGAGCCCCACATTCTCCCCTTTTCGAAGATGCAGCATGCTTTCACAATTACAGAATAGGTAGGAAGTCTTTTGCAGTTTTTGTATTTACCTTCTGCCTAGAACTTGGTATTCCGGTGGTACATATATCATGGATTAGTAGTGGGTGGTTGTGAAGATACTGGATTTGATCTATATGGAATGGGTTGTAGTATGTGTACAGTACACTGCAATGGTTGGAATAGTTGACGATTACCTCTAATATGTCCCAACAAAAATCCCACTTCATTACCGACTTGTACCTTGTTAATGCAGATTATTATGCACTCCTTGAATTCTAAACAGTTGCTACTATATACGTATTACTGAAGAGCTGGTGTTATGTTTACTTGTAACCTTACATACGTTGACTTTGATGGGATAATTCCAGGAGAGCAAATAGTGTTCTGAGATTGTCTGAGATAATGTATTGACAAAATTTCATGTGGATGTGAAGAAAGAAGTCTCAATAAGGATCAAAAGGCAGAAGGCTAGCAACAGACGCGTAAGAGGCTCTTCAAAACGTCCATCACAAGGCTATGAGGCTAGCCACAAGGCACCTGGCTCGAGACAATCACACGAAACCCCTCAATGAATCCTTCATTTCCATGAGAGTCTTGTTGGGACTGATATCTTGCTCTTCATCAAGTCCCTTCACTACAATCAACCCCCTTCACATGCTCAATCTGCAGATATCACACCACTGATCTTAGCACCACCTACCCCTCACCTTTGAACCTATGAAATGCCACTTCAATTTGTCAGCGGTTAAGTAGAAGCCGGGGCCGTGTTTGCCAATCCGAGGTCTTGAGCTGAATACTGGAGGATGCCGGAGGTTCTAAACGGGAAGTTTTCAGCTGCAGAGTTTTATCTGGAAGCTTGGTGAATGCTATAGTTATCTTTTTGTTCTTCTCGCTCTGAACGAGAAGCATGTAGAGGTGAAGGCGAAGGCCGAGGCTGTTGGGGCATCGGACGGGAGGAGGGGGCGGGGGGGGCGAAAGCTTTGTTATGGGTGGATCCAGTGGATAGGTTGTGGGGATAGAGAAAATTCGGAGCAGAATTTTACGCGCAAGTATGGGGGGTAGGTGAAGTCGAGGCCTGAAGGAATTGGTTGCGAATTTGGCCATCACAGGCAAAGTTTCAGCAGAAATGAATGCTTCCAGGATATGGTTTGGAGGATCATGTTAGCATAGCAAATCCGTCATCACACATGTCACATTTGCATATCACATAAACGTACTTTGTTGATTATCCGGACATCCATTCATTAAGACCCTAACAAGGAAGCCAAAACTAACTTTTAGACCCTCTTGAATTTCCATCCATCGTGAAATAGCAAAGTCTCCGCTGAGCTTAAAAGCTAGATCGAAGCTGTAAACAAACCCTCATTAAAAAAGGCACAAGCTCACAGTTCTCGCGAGACGTTGACAATGAGAACTCTTGAAGGGCTTGACCATAACCGTCATGAAAAAAAGAAAGGTGGTGGAGACGCTCCGTATCCGAGGTAGATTGTCTGCAAATGTGCAACATCCGCTTGGTCGAATATTTGATGACATGCGACAAATGCCATGGCCAGAGATCCTTAACGAAAATAATTGCAATGAAAAGGGGAAAATAGTGGGTATCTTGGATGCAAACGAAAGCCCAACGCGTGGCTTCAGTCCAAATTGAAGAGGATTCGTAAACGCCGAAGGAAGACAATTGATCAGATCCTATCATTCCCAACCGACGGTGATTGTACATGAGTACTCTGAGGTAAATAATTGCCATAGTCAAAGCCAATCGGTCCTCCAATGGTAGTATCGAGAAATGATGAAGAGCAGAAAGTACAAGACAGAACGACCGAATTCGTATCTGTCAGGGGGGAAAAGTTGATTCTTTTTTTTTTTTGTGATTGTTTTCTGTTTTCCGCTTTTTTTGGGCTTTTTTACTGTTTTTCCGGGAGAGAATGAAACAAATGAAGGAAAAGACTTTTGATTTTGATGTCCCATAGGACGGCAATTCGTTATCATAGCGCATGTCTTCGCAATGAATTCAGACCACGGGTATGTCACAGAGTGAAAGAGTGCCAGTTCCCCCTAGGAGATATTTCAATGGGCGAAAGGAAATAATTGAAAAAAGACCAAATTATGGCATCGTCAGAACTAGTGCGTGGTGCAGATTTCGTACTTTGATCGATGGTCCACGGTCATCTCGAAGGGTCACCACAGGGGTAATGACCAGCTTCAGTCGTGTCTGAGAAAGTTGTAGCTGCATTCCAGTGATTTCCTTTCTGTCTCTGGCAACCATGGTTGCAGCGTTGAACTTTGCAGCCGTGGCTGGGAAAATAACTTGAAATGTCAAATGTGACAATCTCATCTTGACGTTCAGGCTCCACGCTCGCAACACAATCGCTCCCAAGTCCTTACCGGCGTCAGGGCGATGGGCTTCCTTATTCAGCAACATTCCTAGATAGTCTCGTAGGTTTTTGCAATGGTTATCCTTAGTTACATTGAGCCAAAGGTTGAAGTTGTCGGCGTTCATAATAGATTGAACGGCTCTTACTTCCCGGTCGATATGTTGCTGGCGTGCGGCATTGCTTAGTCCTAAAAGCCCGTTAGTTTCTAAACTGCATTTGTATGAAACGCTTGCAAGGCTTACCTCTCTGAGACAGGCTTTCCTTGACACTTTCGAAAGTTCGGTCTGTCTCGTTAGAGTAACCAAACCATGTCTTAATAGAGAGGATTTCCATAAAAAGATAATTAAGAATAAGTCGCATGATAAAGTAGCTACGAGATTCCTTGGCCTCGATCAAAAGCTTCGTATGGTTGTGAGCGTCTTGCGTCTGATTTGGGTACGTAAGATCCATCATATACGCCCATAGCTTCTGATTCGTAGGCGGAATGGTCTTGTCAACCTCTGGATTGGGTGTTGAACAATAGTTCTTTGAATATCGTTCTACTAGCATGTATAAAAGATTGAACTCTCCTGCGAAGTCGTCTGATTCGGGCGTGGCATGTAGTACCATAGCCACGTTATTTGGGTTATTATTTGAAGCATGGCCGGACGTAGGTGCTGCCCGTTCGAGGGTTTGGCGACGATGCCGCAAGCTTGCTAGTTCAGTCGGAATTTCCATTAATGGTGGGAGGACGGACGGTCTTAACGGGCTTGGAACATTTGACGAGATACGGGTATTTAAGTTGCCAGCAGAAGAGGGAATGTCCCCTGCGTGGGTCGTGATTCCAGTTCTTGCAGAAACGAAATGGTCTATCGTCGGGGTGGTCGATGTAATGTTACTCTCAGCGGGGAGAATCTGTCTTCGGTGGTTACGGCTGGCGGTTGCTTGAAGGCTGGCGACTTGTTGCGTGAGTCTTTGAATCTCTATGCGGAGATTCTTTTCGCTATTTTGGTGTACTTGCGATTGGGTTAATGCGATGGTCTCGCGCTGGATCGCTTCATCACGCTCACGCAGGAGTCGGGCACATCTATTCATGAGGTCTTGCAGCTGATCCCTTGTAGCCGCTGCGGCACTATCTTGCCTCTCTATCTGTTGCTGCAATCGACGCGTAACTTCGGAAAACTGTGTTCTAAATTGACCTGAACGCTCCAACAGCCGGGTTTGCTCGGATGGAGCGATACTTTTATTATGGTGAACTGCCCGATCGAGGATGTTCATGAAGTCATTCACGAGATTGGTCACCTGGGTCAGGTTCGTCTCCTGCGGAAAAAGTCAGAATCGCAAAGTAGTGATAGCGAAAGAAGTCATGAGGGAGCCTTTACTTACCTCAGTAATCCGTAGCCCACTTAGGGCTTGCGTCAATTGCGCGCCGCTTCCAATACTGGTGCTCGACATATTTGTGCTCGATGAGCCCATACCGCGGCCGTGACCATGTGAGTGCGATGGTCGGTTATTGTCCTCTGACGCGAATCCATTGAATGAGGTCAAGCTCACGTTGCGGCTGACGTTACGACTCATCTCGTCCAGGTGGTTTTGGAATTCTCGCGCGGATGTGGGATGTTGGTGTGGTTGTGGTTGTGGTTGTGGTTGTGCGTTTTGTGAGACGGGCGTGGCAGAGGCCCACCGCTCTCTGTTGTTGGTGAAAGCGGCCTGCACGAGGCCAGAGCCTTGTACTGGCTCTTGTGGCTTCGACATTTCCTTTTGCCACCAGGACACCAGTTCCCTCTCCTCGGAGAATTCCTTCTCCTTGACCCAATATGGAGCGATACCGATATTCGATACCGCCTTTCGAATGGTTCTTGAAGAGACTATTATAGTCAAGTCTTGAGCAGACACTGTACGATGTCAGAAACCGAGTTACAGACGTCGTGGGCAAAGGTGCTCCGATATGGTCGCGAAGCTGATTGAGGTGAGATGTATTCGATGACTCAAGTACAGCTGAATTTGAAGAAGTGCATGCGGTCAAGACTTTGCGGTTATGACCGTGGGGTCAAATAGAGATAGATGCTTTTGATAAAACTGAAAATACCAAGGGGGGTACAGTTGGTGTATTATATGCTAGAAGTGAGGTGCAAAGGTATCAGGGCAGAAAGGAAAAGAGAGACGTTGTGGATTGAAATCCACTTAAGTACTCCTTCTTCCAGAGCTTTCTTAGCATGAAGTTGATTCCCTTCAGCTAATTGCCCTATTGGGAAGAAAGGAAAGGTACTCACAGAACTCAGGGCGGAAAGTCGGAGTAGCTTGACCCGAGTTAGCTACTGTAAATTGTGTGTAGTTGAGGTTTCTTACCTGACACTACCTAAATATTAATTAGCATTATTTCATTCACCAATACAGGAAGTGTCTAGAAAGTGGTTTGAGTCTTGGCATTTGTAATAAGAAGTGAATATAGACAAGACATGTAATGAAACACATCCACCTTGTCACTTTCCAAGCAAAAGCAAAATGAGCGTTGCATACTAGGGTTTCTGTCAATTTCCCTCTGGTCCATCAGATGAGTTGCGAAACTCTAAGATATGACAGAATCCTCTAAAGCATATACTCATTGATTGAGATACCTTATTAAAAGCATGATAAAAGAGACATCAGTTCAAATGATGGTAGCAGACCACTTCTAAAGCACACGTGGGAAAAGGTACGCAATCAACGCTGAACAAAACGTAGAAGCATTATGGCACTCAAGAACCTGTAAATGGTTCATTGAATACAAAGTAATGAGTATGCTCTTCAAGCAAAAGAACAACTTGTCCAAGTTATTTGTGAAGGTTGGCTACTTAGCCCCCATTAAACTGCTCAACTGGAGACTCTTTGAGTCCTTTGTAGTTCTTGTAAATACATGAACACTGTTCACCAAACATAATTACCAATAGATCGTACTATGTGGTGTTGTTGTAATGATGATCGTTGTAAGTCCAGCATGGCATGGAAGACCCAAAAGAAAAGATGAGTACAGAAGGGTTTATAGATAGCTTATATAGTGAAATAAAATAAAAACGAAGTGGATTGAAAAACGCGTGTTGCTTACATGGATATGTCTTGCATTGTACAGATGATCAAATAAAAGACTGGATAGATAACCAAAGAAGACTTAAATGACCCCAACGTGCCATGCAACTGTAACTGCAACCAGACACTTTGGGAATTCACATGATAGTGACTGGATACTGAGATACAGATTCGCTGGGAATATCACAAGGTCTAGGATTGCTTGACGACACTTGAGCGCCTTGAAGAGGGGGTGGATCACGTGAGCAAGCTTCAAGGAAAAATGTTAACTTACCCCTTCCTCCTCACCCATGAGCTGTTCTAAGGCAGCACCCGCAATGTAAAAGTTTTGCCCATCTGATCCCAAGGAAATCAAGTCAGCGTATGCCTTTCGCAAGTATTGTCAAATATAAGTGTGTAGAGTATGAAACGCTTGTAAGGCTTACCTCGCTAAGACAGGCTTTCCTTGACACTTTCGAAAGTTTGGTCTGTCTCGTTGGAGTAACTGTCGCGATATGCCTTATCTCCCAGGCTGGCTACATGCCAGCGCCTTGCTGCATACCAGCTAAGGTTGTTATATTGCAAACGGACTTCCGCTTGTAAGGCGAGGAATGGGAGGAATCACGTGACGTGATTCCTGGGTATATTAGGAGACCTGTAGCCACACTTTAGTTAGAACTTCAGACGCAATACAACACCAGATTATTGTACCTTCTCATAAGCTCTTGACTCGATTTGTAGTCAAACCAACAGTAACCAAACCATGTCTTAATAGAGAGGATTTCCATGAAAAGATAATTAAGAATAAGTCGCATGATAAAGTAGCTCCGGGATTCCTTGGCCTCGATCAGAAGCTTCGTATGATTGTGGGCGTCTTGAGTCTGATTCGGGTACGTAAGATCCATCATGTACGCCCATAGCTTCTGATTCGTAGGAGGAATGGTCTGGTCAACCTCTGGGTTGGGTGTTGAACCCCTATGTACGAATAGAAGAGTCAGCGAACGAGCGAGCGAGCGAGCGGGATACCACCCCCGACGAACGAACGAAGGATGATCCATCATGTACGCAGGTAGGAAAGCCCCTTTTGCTTCGCCTGAAAATGTTACTTAAGCAGTAACATAATTAGGCGAAGAGTTGAGCCGCCAATACTCGAAAGATCCCAGTAGATATCTGACGGTTATGCCAGTATTCAAGGAAGACAGTCGATTGAATGCTGTTGTTGTAGAGGTGTGTAGCGGGTAGAAGAGGCATGGGAAGGGGAACTATGGAGGGGTCTGTGGTGGAGCTAGATTGAAGCTGGCAGGAGAACAATCCAAGGAATTATTCTGGAAAGCAGCGACAAAGTAGAGAGCTTCGATCTCCGACACTGCGATGACCCCGTGAGGGTATTGCCAAAGCTCTGGATCGTTGGGTGTATTTATTCGAAGATTAGGAACATACCTGGCGAGAGGATTGGGTCGTTAGACCCCGCGCTTCTACTAGGGTAATAGAATTAGCTTGACGTTCATCGTGTAGAGCAGTAGCGACGAGTCAGGGGGAAATTCTGGGTCTAGAACCAAGAAGGCTGGAATGGATGTGATGGATGTGATGAAAAGTGGTCGCTCTTCGCTCAAGGCTTAGTACAGACTTCTGTCCAAGGGTAGGTGTGACGCGCGATACCATCTTACGACGATACCAGACCTTGCTACAGCGCCAGAGATGACTGCGAGGGATGCGGAATAGAATACGTACTTGTTTGCCGCCATTATGGCCGTGGAACCCACCAACCACGGGGGGGTGGTTGGTGGGGTGGTTGAATGGCGTATTGGTTGGTGGGTTGGCGTGTAGAGGAGAAGTAAAGCAACAAAAGTATGAGGGAGAAGGAAACTGTGGTGGTTAAAGAGGGGAAGGAGATGAGGGGTTGCCAGAATTTTCAAAATAGCGTGATCTGTGTGCCTTGCTTAGTCGACAAGAACCACAAACCTCTGATTGGCACACCAGCACAGCTCAACAATCTCAATTAAAGCAGCCTGAAGAACAGTGCAACAGCTCAGTGTCCCATTTATCTACATTTCTATCAGATATTCTATACATTGCACGTCATATCCAATCTCTTTGAGCGCATTCTGCGTCTATGCTCATTTCGAAACGATGGCGCATACCTCTCATTAACTACTACAAACCCAAACCTCTCAATTAAGTGGTTAGAAAGAATTGAAGCGCAGTTTTAAACCTGCTTGAATTGATTGCCGCTTTATTCTCCCCTCTAGGATGTTGCTTTTGTGTGGGCAGTCCTACTTTTCAGGCCTGTTCAGGCCAGGATTTGGCGCCAAAAGGTACTACTGACCAATCCTGCCATCCGCAAACGATAAAATAGAGCATTGATGCACTTTTTCTTACAAAGGATATCAAATTTCGGAATTTCTGCACATATTGTTCACTGTTCTGAGCTGCAATAAAAGATCATGCTTCCTATAGAACATTCCGGACTTTCTATGATAAGGACCCCTGTATGATTGATGATGTGTGGATCATGAGAACTACAGTGAATTACGCCAAAGACGTTTCATATTGTATCACTTGTATTGTAAGTGCATTTGTGGATCTGTGCATTCCTTTGAAGCTCAAATTGATGCAAAAGATCGTGTTTTTACAGCTATTTCACAAATGACAGGGGTTTTAAATGCTGACAGTACCATCGCAAGATTATTAAGCATCAAATTAAATATTAATCCATGCAAAACTGAGCTTTTTGAAACATTCTAGAGGTAATACCAAAGTGATTCAATTCACATGTCGTTGTTATGATTCGGATAATTTGCTACTTTCGGATGGCCCTAATCAAACATAAGGCGGTGAGTAACCGAACCCCTAAGAATTACCACCCAGCACAAGCACCTGACAGTTTGAAATGATGAACCAAACGGTGATTATGCTCATTACTTAATCATAATTGCACACTAGGACACATAATCTCATTTATTTCTATAACATTAGGTTAGAACAAATTTGTGACATAATGTCACATTTTGATGAGGAGCATGTGGTACAATCACGTGAATGTGCAAAACAACACCAAATGAAAGGTTATTTATTATAACCCTATCAAAGTGAGTGGCTTTTATGAAGCGAATGGCAAAACCATATTGTAAAATAACGCTTTTCAATAATCCATATATAAAACCATTAGGCAATATTTGAATCATACTTATAAAAAACTAATGATTTCTTGGTTCTTCGCGTCAATCCATTAAATTTGGATCTTCATACACCTTAATAGATGGGTTTGTTGCTGTAGATATCAGTATCTTTTGTTCAAAAATTCGCGTTAGCAGAAGAAATTCTTTAGCTTCCTTCCTTGAGATAGTAAAAAGGAACCGCAAAAAGCTTTTGTATTTAGGGTCTTATGTGTTAATTCAAGCTTTTACTCTAAACGCCAGCGTGAAGGCTGATCTTTTGTTGGATTTACCAGCATAGGTAGCACAGCCGCAATTGACATAAGCGTGAAAGACGTTTATTTGCTTTGTGAATTTAAGCTTTTATTGTGAATATTCGCGTCAGGGGTTTGAAACTTGTTTGATTTAGTAGTACGATTTTATTCTACGAAGCTTCCTAAGACGTTGATTTCCATAGTCAATTTAAACTTTGCTTATAACTATTCCCGTAAACAACGCCAATGGATTTCAATTTACGCCTCTAGAAGGCATAAAGTTGTTTAACAAAATCTGCTTGAAATCGTCCTCGATTCTTGTAGATTTGAATTTCTTAGTTCTGATTTAATGCTTGGCCCAAATAGCTCAATTCATCAAATCTTTGTTGTAATGGTAAATGTCTCAACTATTACCTGTATACTATTTCCTTTTTATGCGGACTCTCTATAAACATAAACATAAAATAGAACCTCTTTGTATAAGGAACTAAAATTTGGCTCTATGGGAAAACAATGCGGTATAACTATTTAGAATCTCCTTGGAATGCTCGGCAGGGTACAAAAGAAATACACAACTACCCAAGTACTACACGAGTAGTAATTCAATTGGGTTAATATGAGTAGTTGATTTGGCTACTTCATCTACTTATAAGTATAATACTGGTCGGAAAATCTGAGCCATTTTGCCAAAATACTACGGAACGGAGTTAATTGGATATCGCCAACACTCCTCATGTTCCAATATTTAATCCTCACGTATCTACGTGAGATTCGGGAACAAGTATTAACTTGTCTTCTTCTATAATGTACTTCTCGTCCAGCCACCTGAGCAACCCCACTTTCCCTTCCTAGATTCTGTCGCCCTTGCGCGCCTTTACAACCCCTCTAGCTCTACCTGTACCTATCTAACTACTATATCCCCTATTCCTTTCGCTGTTCTAGGTCGCTTTTATTCTAGGTTGTTATAGTTAGGTAGTTCTTTTAAAAGAAAATAAAGAAGGCTATACCTTGATTGACTCTGTAGTCAAGATATGAGGTATAATAAGTATTATTGTATTCGTATATCTATATATGTAGCTAGGTGGGTGTGCTTACGGGTTCTATATATATCCGTAGGTCACATGGCGGGTCACCTGATTCCCCCCTACAAACAAGGCAAATAGCAAATAGCAAACTATTATAGTAACACCAGCAGCTCTTTAAAAGGTCTTATAGTAGTAATAACAAAACGGTATAGCAAAGCAAACATAAAACAAGATAAAATCTAATCCTTTCTTGTTCTAGCTAGTAGGCCATTCCTACCTATTTCTTAGTGTGTTCTACCTAACTACTGGGCTTCAAAGTTTTATAGTTTGGGGATAACACGCTGATGAATAGTAAAGCTCTGTCGTCCAGGAACGGCACGCGGGCTTCGATAAGATATAACGCTCTATTGTTTAGGTAAATATATAATAGTCAGTGCGTCTGTCTACGGCGCTCTAGCTTATAGTTAGTGGTGGAAGCAAGTGTCTTATAGAAGTGAGTGTCTTGTGTTACAGACTTTCTTCGGGATATTATATTACTATATAAACCACACTAAAAAAATTGTACAACGCCTTATTAGACGCGTCTCCTCTAGCTACCCCCCTCCTAAGCTACCGCTCAGTGACATCTTCTATTAAGGTCACTAACAGACAGCCAGTTAGCCAAACAGCTAGACAGGTAGACAGACAGTAATAGGCTAGAGACGTCCCGTAGATCAAGTCCGTTCCGTAAACTACACCCGAAATCAACGATCTGCCTCTTAGGTTTAGGTACTGCTGGCGGGCAATGCGTACTTTTAGTACTAGGAGTTCATTGAAGCACTTCTTGACAACTTTCAGGGTGTATGGTTCTGAGCCATGGGACCAGCTAGATCTCGACCTCTATATAGACCAGATCTATACCCTAACCTAAACAGTGCCCGCCACCGTTTTCGTATACATTTCGAGCGGTACCTTTTCTGTCCTGTACAGCCCCAAAGAAGTACGTCAGCCCAAGAGCTAGGAAGCTGAAGGGTTATGCCTGAAATGAAGGCCCATGTACCAGAGTCCAGAAATGCGTAAGGTACTGTAATACTAGAGGAAATATCGGACTTAGTCAAGAAAGTGGTCCCGTTATGGAAGCTGTTGGCCCTCAAGGGGAAGACCTAGAACGGTTTACCCCAATGAGAATGAACTTACCTCCTTTGGAGGAAATGAAAGATAAGGTTACCTATATGAATGCCTTTTCAAAGAGGAGATATCCTTCTCAGGGTCAAAAAGGAGATTGCCTCTTCTTTAAGCTTGTTTAGTACACGGATAGTTTGTTAGGAGATGTAGGATTAAAGTCACACCGGAAAGGATGGTATTTGGATTGGGTAGAACCATGTCTTACGCCAGATTTTGAGGGCGCGGCGGATGAATACAAGAAGAAGAATGGGTTTTGAAGCACATTGTGTAGGCGGGGCATCGAAGAGGTGCCAATTATCATTAAACTAAATCACCAGTTTATTTCGCTGGTTGATAGTCATTAGCGTTTTGTTTCAGCACAAGTAGGAATCCGGTGACGATAATATTTCTGTGGTGTGTAAGAGCACCAAGAGAATTAACCTTGGAACCCCAGATAATAAACCCTGGTAGACACGGGTCTAGTGCAATAGTTTCCCTGTTCCACTATACGCGGGAGGTTTTTGTCATGATCAATATTTACGAGTTTCATGTGCCAATAGCTTCACTTTTGCTTGTTTTTGAGCTTGAGTATTTTGAACGCAACTCTAACAACCCCTTCCCAATTTCAACATTTTCGTATTTGTCATCAGCATATGTAATATGGGTACTCACGAAAAGTTCCTAGGAAGAGGACTACTTTAATTTCACTTCGTGATAATACCGAAATTCTAGATTCTGTGTTGTGTCTCTTGTCATCACATCTTTAGCTGGAACCGAGTTTTTATTCGCACTCGCTGACTGTATCTCAGCACCAAGAATTAAATGGGTGGGGATGGGACAGGGGAACTACTCTCTGAGATATTAAAGACTCTGTCCTACCGAGAAAACAATCTTGCAAGACCAACGCAAATATTATGGCCCGTGATCGGCTATAGATGTACTTCGGAAGCCTGAAAGATTTGCACTCAATCAATAATTATCCAACTTTGGAAGGACATTTTACAGAGAATTAAATGGTCATATCTCTGCACCAAAAGAACTCTGAATAATACTTCTATTGTTAAGGAAGAGAGAGTGAAAGATAAAATTAGTTGTAGGCACCAACCATACCTGTAGTCTGCCCCATCTCTACTTGCCGTAACCTTGAAATGCACAAAAAACAAGCAATGCAATCCAACCCGTTGGGCCTCCACCACCACCACCACCAACACAGATCACTACCGGTAGCGAATATTATGTCTGTGCTTGGCAGATGGTATGTTGGTGCTCGAAGGAGATGTCGTTTTACTTCTTGTTTTTACATGATGGGGCTTCATCTTGTAGCAGGAAAGTTAGAAACTACCTGGAGTAGCAGACTATTTTGATCCAAGAAGGGTCCAGTCAATGTTTTCACGCCTCTGGTACTGTCAGATATATTTGTATACACGAGTATGTGATGTTCTGTTACAGTAGTGGGGTATTCGCTAAGGCGAAGCACCGACCATACTTTGTGATGTGATGGCGAGGTGTGATTCGGCTCGGGGAAGAAAACTATGCATCTCCGCTTCGGCTCAACCCTTGCCTATAATGATAATGTTGGCCGCAAAATTACAATTGTACGGCGGTTATGCATGGTTTTTAGAAATGGGCAGGCGCAGTATGCAGCTTTTCGATTTCAAATGTAACATCGTCCACATCCACCAACCATTCGCAAGTTCTTGTTGGTGTTAATTTATGAGTTGCCTTTATCCCCAGTATTTTTTCTGTCTTCATTTCTCATCTTTCTTCGCTGTTACTGTACTCATGTACAGCAGGCCTACGTTTGTTTTTCACTATTTTCTCGCCTATCTATTTACACGGTTTACTTGATATACATAATCTGCCACAATGGCCTCGCTTCAAATCCATGCGCCTGTGGCTACTGCGTCCGGCGCGGTTTTCATACCAGTCTGCACGATCTCGGTTGGCCTTCGTCTCTATGCCAGAAAATTGAAAGGCGCGGGGTTTGGGGCGGACGATTGGTTGATTGTCGGAGCTTTGGTTAGTCATTGCTACTCATAGTACTCGATAAGTGCTGAAAGCCTGATTAACAATGACTAGTTGTTCACGATCGGAATTGGGATATCCATGATACATGGCAAGTGAGCACCTTGGCTGAAATGATCCGGTTTTAACTTCTTCTCAGAAGTTCGCCTGAAACATCTTGGATATCCGACTCCAAGTGCAGAAGATTCGCTGGGGAAACCGAATGCGAACCTAGTATGTATTTCTCAGCCTTTTTGGACACGAACCTGATCATAGCAGGCATTCTGGCCGGGAGAGGTCTTGCAAGTACCAGCGATGGGCTTAGTCAAGCTCAGTATCCTCTTCTTTTACCGACGTATATTCACGAAAGGTGTGGCTCGGATCTTCAATATTGTGAGCTGGGTAATGATCTTGATTATCATCGCGTGGACTATCTCGTTTTTCTTTGCGCTTGTATTCATCTGTGGAACAAACTTCGATGCCTACTGGACAACTTACGCCACCGAGAAAGCGTATTGTGTGGATACAGCCAAGTTACACAACTCATTTGCTATCTCGGACGTAATTACAGATTTTATTATCATATGCCTTCCAATGCCCATGGTATGTGAAAATTTGCCCGTTCCTTCAGAAAAAGAAGCTGACATACCACTTCAGATTCGGGGTTTGCACCTCAATACACGCCGCAAGCTGGGCCTTGTCGCAATATTCTCGATGGGGGCCCTGTGAGTTACATACAAATCTCTTTTCCTAGTAGCATAGAGCTTTGAGCTGACTTGATAAGTACAATTGCTGCGTCTGTGATGAGAATGGTTGTGTTTGTTCAAGCCACGGCTTTGGACTTTGATCCTAGTAATGATTTCAACTGTAAGTGTGTGGACAACCAATATCGTTGTACTTAGCCTAATCACCATAGTTATCTGCACCGCTGGATTGTACTGGTGTATGATAGAAGCTGGTCTAGGTGTTCTCGCTGCATGCCTCCCTGCGCAATATGGCCTTTTCACCTCGAAAGGACTCCAATCCATCGTCAACAGCTTCCATTCCATCTCTGCACGCTCACTTCGACATCAATTTTCTTCAGGCTCACTTCGATCACAAACCCAAGGCACCTCACCTGCAGCTAGTGGCGAGGACGGGTCCCCGACGGAACCATGGACTGGAGCCTCGGACACCCAGCACATCACTGCGCATGCTGGAGGAGTGGGCGAGAATGATACACATTTAGAAGAAGGAATAGGAAGAGACATACCAGTTACCAACAGCTTCGAATCTCGCCAGAAGCCTACTGGAGTCCCGCACCAGGCTTCTTAAAATGATCTGAAGAGAGGCGCATTGTAAGTAACAAGAGCCAGAATAGAAGCCATCATTGCAATTTGCAAATCTTATGGCCGACAAAATTGCTGTCAATTGATGAGGAAAAGCCGAAATAATACAGAATATCAAAGTTTATCTTCTTTCCAAACTATTTTTGCCCAATCCGAAGAACCCATGAGAAAAAGCTTCATAGCTAAATCCAGCTAGTTGAGTTCCAAACTATGGGCTTATATTAAAAAACAATTCAAGGTTTTTCTTCTTCATAGTACCAGGATTACAAAATTGAGGTGACTGAAGCTTGAAGCTTGAAAGATATTCTGACTTCAGAATAGCGTACATACAGCTTCGTTTGTAGTCTTCTTGAACTTCTGAATGAAGTTTCGTTGTTTACTATTCATACCTGGAATCGTGTTCCTGCTAGAATTGTACCTACCCCTAGTGTTCAGACAGGGGGAATGAGATATGAAGGTGATAGTGACATAAGCTCGCAGTTACCGACAGCTTATAGGTAGGGACTTAAAGGCGGATTTGGAGTGTACAAGGCACCAACAATCTTCCCGCCAGGACTCATGAGGGGGAATGGGCACGTGCCCTGCCTCAACTGTGCCCCATAATTCAGCCGCCCGAGGATGTCCCGCTGTGATGATATCAGGCGCTCCATAAACATCTTCTTCCATCGACATACAAACCCCAAGTCTTCTTCACTATTTTTATATATACATATCAGACATGGCGTGGCCATATCCCTGAGTTAGTCTAGATTTCCACGCGATTTGCCCATCAAACGAGAGAAACCTGGGGCAGAGGAGGCAATTGCTGGGATATATTAAAATCATCAGTGGCGTACCGACCACTCGATCCAAGGAACTTGGGAGGATTTGGGAGCCGGGACTTATTTTGTTGAATATCTGAGTTCCCTCGAACTTGTTCATGGAAGGCAGAATTGAATAGAGACTTCTTGGAAACCGTAGATACTTGGTGAGCAACTCCAAGGTGGAACCCCCCGCGAGGAGTGCCGTGATGATACCATGTACTGACTACACGAAAGTACTTGATACCGCCACTCTCCGAGGTTCTTTTCCTGCGAACAAACATATCCATCAACATAGACATGGCTCCTACTGCCCCTCCTCCTCCGGAAGTGGAGGTGGAAGTCCCACCCACCACCATCACCATCGACAACGAAACCTACCCGGTCGTAGAAATACGCAGCACAGGCGACGTTATCCTCGATGTATCCTTCGAAAACACAAACGCATGCAATAAATCCATACCAGCAGATCTCCTCCGCAAATTGAAGACGTCCGAATCACCCGTCCCCTCCCCAAGAATCTTCTACCGAGTGCGGTTGGATACATTAAAGAAGAGCTCGGACTACTTTAAGCATCTTTTGGGGCCTACGTTTGCAGAAGGGGCTTCTGTCATTGAGGAATTTGAGAACCTTTCGAAATCAGGATTGAATCCTACGGATCTCGATGCGGGGCTTTTGCCCAGGATAAAGATCGTGGATGAGGATGTGGCGACGAAGACGTTAGGGAGGGAGGTTATATTTGAGGATATGTTGCGGATTATACACGGTGCAGTATGTTGGATAGCCCTTCATTTCTTAGGATAGGAGGTTGACGGAAGATCTAGGAACATACCACGAAGCCGATTACGTTGAACATCTTAACGGTACTGGTTGTAATGGCAGATCGTTACAACGTATTATCCTTAGTTTCTCGCTATTTTCAAAAGACATTCAAAGCATACAAATACCCTGCACCTGCAACCTTGGATAGAAAAGCAGAGGAGATGCTACGTCAGAAGATTCTTGTGTTTTACCATACCGAACAATCACTCAATTTCTGTGCTGCAACGAGGGAATTGATACTTAGAGGTTCGTCAAGGTGGACAGGTGCAGAAGAATCCGCAAACGATTTCCAGACAGCATGGTGGGATCTCCCAGATGGTCTAGAAGGTACACGTCCCCACTCTCTTCTTTCTTCCAACCCTCACTAACCTTCTCCTTTAGCCGAACTAGCCCATCGCCGCGCCTGTGTCCTTCGAACCATAGCCTCAATCCAGACCCAATGTCTAACTCTCTACTCCTCAAGGGACCTCCAATGCAAATTTGGCTACGAGTCTTCCCACTCCTGCGACTCCTTCCAACTAGGCGAAATGATAAAATTCCTCACCCGCAAAGGTCTCCTCTCATTGATCCCCTTTCAAGCCGTAAGTCCTGAAGATGACGAGTATATCTGGCCCGAAGCATACTCTGGTGATGTAGAAGCCCTAATGGGACTACTGAGACAGTGTCCCGGATACCAGATTAACGAGTATCACAAGTACTGTGGTCTCCGTACCAAATTATTAGGCCCACTGGAATATATCAAGAGTTGTATCGAAGTAGGCGTCGGTATTACCCTTGGAAGGGGGAAAGATTGGATGAATGAATCTTGGATTTCTTCACCTTCCTCCTCGAAAAGCAAAACTACCTTCTCCCCTAGGAAAGCCTTCACTGTTGGCAATGCGGATGAAGGGGATATTTTCCATTACGCAACCATGAAGAATAAAATGAGCATGATGGGATTAGGAGGTGCCAAGGCAGCAAAAGAGCTGTTCACACATACGAAATGGAATTGGGTTATGAATGAGGAGAGGGGTGGTATTGGGTTTGAGGATGTGAAGCCCACTCTAAGACCTAGTGTTAATAAGGGGGTTGAAAGTGGATTAGGAGGTAGGGCTTTGTATAGATGAATATAAGATTTGTTGATACCTTTGGTATTAGGTTTGGTGACTGTTGTTATTACGAAATGAACACAGCCCACTCCCTATCTTAGCCAAAAGCTTGAGTTGCCATCTATTTTACAGCTCATTATTTATATTGCTCTTTGCGTCTCTGACAGTTATGTTTTCTTGCTTCTTCGTCTACTCTTGAACCCCTCTGCTCTTGAACCCCATCCATATCTGAGATCTCTCGCAACCTGCGGTCTTTCATCACCTTTTTCAACCAGCCAAATTCTACTTAAATCCCAGGACACACAAAACCTTGGCCCAATTTTCTTCGCAACAGTTACCGCAGACAATCAACCTATCAAAGGTTCATAGTAATATTGGTCACTCAGTCAACCAGGATGATTGAGGAACGTTATATTTCTATTGCAATATTTTAGGTTGATATACCTACTTTGATAGATTACGGATTAGCTAGCTGCTGTTGAAGCGACTCATGAATTTCATTTTCTGCCTCAGCCGTCACACATCATCATCGTAAGCATCAAAACCCATCTAACCATCGTCCAACCCCCTTCACCCAATCTACCAAGGGACGAATAAAATGGGAAATCATGAAACGCTAACCCCCACCCACGAATTCTACTGACAAACTAGCTAAGCAACAACTAAAAACACGTCCTAGACCCTAGTACCTCCCATCATACCCCGGTCCTGGGTACCCCCCATAAGGCGGTTGCTGTGGAGGATACTGTCCCTGCGGCGGTCCTTGCTGCCACCCACCTTGCGGCGGTCCCTGTCCATACGCACCGGGATAAGGAGCTTGAGGATCTCCATACTGTCCCTGAGGGTATCCTTGATCATAAGCACCCGGATACGGTGGTCCCTGTCCTCCATACTGCTGAGGAGGCGGCTGAGAATACTGCGGTTGACCTCCATACCCGCCTTGGTATCCCCCTCCACCATATTGTTGCTGGCCGCCATAAGAGCCCCCATCGTAGCCTCCTCCGTATTGTTGTTGGCCGCCGTAGGTATTATGAGGAGGTGCGGAACTTAGATAGCCCCCGTCTTGGGATGCTGTTGGTCTGTGACCTTGGTGTTGTCCATGGGCTTGGTTGTTTCCATAGCCGTAGTCGTGGACGGGGTGGCCGCTGCTGGAGGATGATCCAGGGCGGGAGGAGCTAGAGTCTATGTATGAGGATGAGGGGTTGAAATCGTTCCCTGAGAGGGAGCCGAGATCGCGGGATTGGATTTCGGTCCAAATTGAGCCTGATGTTTTACCGTGGCCTCCTAGGGCACCGTCTAAATGCAAGTTAGCTTGAAAATTTTGGAAATATTCTGGGTAGGTGAAGAAGTTTGTCATATTGGTTATGGTAAATATCAGAGGTGTGTGCTATAATCAGAAATACGACTAAATGGTAAGACTTACGAGAGTGACCAGATTCGATCCCCTTGTCTGATTCACCCTTATGATTGTGACCAGCCTTAACCGACTGAGAATTCAAAACTTGATTGATTTCATGGCGGTTTGGTTGCTCATCCGCCCACTTTTTGACAGTTTGAAACATATTTCTGTGGATTTCAATGCCTTCGTCCCGAAGAGCAGGGTGATGGAAGGCTCGACAGATGTCATGCATCACTTCGTCGACAGGGACACCGGGATTTTGCCAGGCGTAGAGGATTCGGCTATATTATGTTAGCGATAATTGAAGGATAATGAATTTCATACGCACGGAGCAACGTATTGGAGAATGGTTGTAGCAACACGACCAGCACATCCGTTCAAGATGTTCGTGAAATGATCTTTTGACAGCATGGAATGCGTTGGGTTCGTGCAGTGAGGATCATTCCAAGGCTCAAATTGTTGGTTCGCGCTATGCACATATTAATGTCAATGCCGATATGGAATGAAAAGGAGATAATACCTGGCTTCAACGACAGTGCTTGATCCTTCCTTCAAGGATTTAGAGACAGCATCAATGATAGGCCTAATGAAAGGCGCAAGAAGCGACAAGACGAAAATAGTAAGTGTCTCGCTTATCTTATCCACCAAAGCCTCCAGACCAGGAACTTTTGCTATGGTCGCACTGATGGCTCGTACAACCTTGTCTCTAAACTCGAGGATTGGATAAATCTTCTTCGCGGTAGCAACAGGATCAAAATCCGGACTCATTCCTGGGACACCAGGACCTGGTGGCCCAGTGCTGGAACCCGGAGGACCTTGAAACTCTGTTTTGACTGAAGATCTGGTAACTACATTTCGCTGATCCTCTGCTGCAGAAGCTTGTTGCAATTCTCTTGCAGTAGACGCGAGGCCGCTTCCAAGTCCCGGTACCTGAGATAGGAGACTGCAGAAATTTTGGACACCAAATGTTGAGTTTCCAGCAGAGGATTGTTGGGCACCTTTGAGAGCCAAATCCATTTCTTCGACTTCTGTTTGGGTGAAATGATCATTTGCCTCTCCAAGGACCGAATGCAAAAAGTCAACGCCTCCAAATGTCCCGGTGACAAGTGGGTAGATATGATGGCCTCTGATGTTCATCTGTGTAGCAGTGCCAGTGTGTGGGAAGACATCATGGAGACCAAGCTCACGAAGGGCAAGCTCACAGTAGTTGGTGTGGGCTCCGAAATCCTTGAAAATAGTCAGTCATGATAACAGATTATGGCGGCTTTGCTCTGCTTACCTCCATACAATGTAGAGCTTGGCCAAGACATCTAATATTCCATGTCAGCGTGTTCTTTTGTTCGAGAGATGCATACAAACCTGAGAGCTTCGCAAAGATCCTCTTCTCTGCCTCTAGAATTTCCGGATCCATTCGTGTAAAGTCTTCCGAAATGAATACTTCGCTCAAAGCTGAATTTGATATAACCAGTACTAGTAGCCCAGTGACCCTTTTCGTTGGCAATGTAATTCTTCATTCCGGTTTCTGGGTCGACTTCGAGCTCCCTAGGATCAATAGGACCTCTAAGGCGAGGGTCTGCCTCTCTGGCATCTTTGTTATCATTGTCTATACGAAGAATTAGTTTTGGCAATAATCTTATATTAAAGCCGCCGTCGGAGATGAGAAATCGTTTAATGAAAATAGAAAGAAGGGAGATTAAAATACGTGGTCTCCGGTCTGGAAACAACTAAACTGAAAAGACCATATTATCCGGAAAAGCCTCGCACAACTAAATTCGTTATATAACTGGTTTACAATAACTGGGACTTGTGACTTTCGTTGGCCCAAGTATGCTGCAATAACTAAGTTAAATTGTGACAGGCTTTTGGCCTTTGATGGCGTATGTAGAGTAGCGACATCGTCTGTTACTTTTCGCAAGACCATGAAAATGTGATGGCAGCACCTTGTAGGCGATTATTGATAACGTATGGCCGTTGCCCACATATCTTTCGCATTCATACGTCGGCACACATGGTAGTTCAATGGAGCAGATCAGTTCGGATGAAAACAAGAATGATACTCACAGTCTTTAGGGTTATCAATATGTTCTTCCGGTCGGTAAACTCCAAGTCGCTCTTCGGTGACTTCAAATTCCTCGGTAGCATAGCCGAACGATAAGAAACTCAAGACCCAAACCTATAGACTCTCAGCTTTTATTTGATTGGTAACATTCATAAAATAATTCATACCAGAATTCTGATAGTTGGTGCAGAGACACCCTTCAAACTTCCAGTATCGACAGCTTGCGAGTAATCTCTAAGCCAGTTCCCAAAGTAAACACGCTTGACCATCATAGAAGTCCATTTATGGCCCTTGATAAAGGCAATAGTCTTGAGAAAATCTTCAATATCTGGTTTTTCATCAGCTACGGTCTAGAGCGGGGATCTAGATACCCCTCCTACCTCCATGTCGAAAATTTACGCCTTCAACGGATGCAATACTTGGGATGTTTCCGGCACCAAAAGCGGCCACTGGAGAAGGCAGGACGAGGAGTATGAAACATGATATGAGGATGACACCGAAACTGGGCAAACCTAATGCCATGCTGAGATTTGGGACTTAAGCAGTGCTAGATCTGATAACGATGCGCCCTGACGTAATGGGTAAGGCGATTAAGAGAGTTGGTAGTGTATTTCCTGAGGAGCTTCAAAGACGAATATCCGGCATAAAATTTTGGATTATGAATCAAGATACCTGGGTATTGTAGTAGAAGAGCAGTGGTGAGGTCTTGAAGAGGTCTTGAGGAGAGGAGGTCTATCAGGAGTAATTTGCATTCACCGTTGATGACTGCCAGCTTTGTCTGCACATGCAATCTGAGTGGCTGGGCTGAGGCTCGCCACTCTCAACCTGGGCACCTGCACATCGGCAGCGGCGTCGGATTTACTTCGCAGCTCAACAAGCCGAAAGGGCCGGAGTGATGCAAAAGCGGCTTTCAATATCAAAAGAGGAAATTCGGCCTGATGAGATGTTGAGATGGCGTGTTACTTCTCGAAGAATTCGACAATCGTCATGTCCTATAAATTATATAATACTTCTTTCCATGAGACTTATTTTTCCATTCCCAACATTTCCTGCTCCGTGCGAATGCCGCCTTCCTCATCATCCCTGTCTTGCCACGTGACAGATCTCCAGAAATGGATCCCATCGCGCCCGATCCAGATTGGAACGAATCAGAGGGAGGAAATTGCGAGGCATCAAATTATCTTGACAAAAGTCTCCTGTTCATTGCCTAACAAACCACGCGATTCGGAGACCACGGATACAACGGGTGGCTTGCTGAACCAAAATATTCCAGCTTTATTAATCTCCCTCAGCCCGCTTGGTCATACTTGTATTCGACCTTTTTTTGTTGTACTTCACCATCTCATCTCACCTTGTACATCCTTCCAGTTTTAGCAGCCATCTCGTGGCAACTCCTCGAGTACACAGATACCGCTCTTTGCAACCTCACAGAACTTCCTCTCACCATGTCGCCCTCACGCACGCTCCCAACCTTTCTACAATCTGAACTAGCCTCTCACAATACCGAAAAGAGTTGTTGGGTTACGATTGGGAATCGGGTGTTTGATGTTACAGACTTTGTCGACAGCCATCCAGGGGGCGGTGATCTGGTATTGGAATATGGAGGAAAAGATGTCACCAAAATCCTGAAGGACGAGGACTCTCATACTCACTCCGAGGCCGCATACGAAGTGCTGGAGGATGGATTTATTGGCTTTGTTGCGACTGAGAAAACCATCGAGACCAGTGTCAAGGGCTCCCACCCGGATCGCATTATTCCTCTGCCCCCTACCCTCGATGGAGTATCTGAGCTCAGAGAGAACGGTGCTGGGAGTCAAGTCCCGATTTACAAAGCAACGGGCATGTCTTCTGCGGATGATCTATCCAAGGAGACCGACCTCGCCAGCGACTATAAAACACACAAGTTTCTTGACTTGAACAAGCCATTACTTATGCAAGTTTGGTTTGGAGGATTCAGCAAAGAGTTTTATTTGGAGCAGGTTCATCGTCCTCGGCATTACAAAGGAGGAGAGTCGGCGCCATTATTCGGAAACTTCCTGGAGCCTTTGTCAAAAACACCTTGGTGGGTTATACCTACAATATGGCTTCCTGCAATTACATACGGTACATACACCGCAAGAGCGGGATGCACTAGTGCTTTCCAAGAAGCTTCGTATTGGTTTTTTGGCCTATTCTTATGGACTTTGGTGGAATACGTTCTACACAGATTTTTATTTCACCTGGACAAGTAAGTATCCTGAAATCTGTCTTCTGAAGTATGAGCTAATCAATCATTGCAGATGGTTACCAGACAACAGAGTTGCTCTAACCCTCCACTTCCTTCTCCACGGTATCCACCATTACCTACCCATGGACAAACTTAGACTCGTCATGCCACCTACGTTGTTCCTCGCCCTAGCAATTCCCTTTTACAAACTTGCACATTTCATCTTCTACTGGAACGACTCTATTGCATTGTCTGTATTCTGTGGTGGTGTTTTCGGATACGTCTGCTACGATTTGACCCATTACTTCTTGCACCACCGAACTCTACCAGCTTACTGGAGAGAGTTGAAGAAGTACCATCTCCAACATCACTTCATGGATTACGAAAACGGTTTCGGCGTTACCAGTCGATTCTGGGATAGTGTTTTCGGAACGGAACTTGCTCCTCCACCAACCAAGTCATTGTAGATTATAGAGAGACAGAGGACTTGTAAATAATACGGGGATTACGGCCGGGTGTGACAATGATTTGATGATTCAAGGATATGGTGGTGACTGGCATGATTGGCGTTGGGCTTTGGTTTCGTCGAGATTTGGAAATTTTCGCCAAATATGTTTGTTCTGGACTGTTCTCTGATCGTTCTCTGATCGGTTTATAGGCTTTGTAATACCTAGTACTAATACTCTATTCAATTCAGTATAATTTATGTGCAACTGGTCATGTGATTTTTTGTTCTTCATTAGATATCATGATTGTCAGATCAGAAGTCGTTTGGATGTCCTTTAAAGATGAATGAATCCAGGGAAGAGCAAAAAATTGGATAAGGCTATATTCTTCTGTGGATCAGGACTCTAAAAACTGGTTGGTCGGTCACGTGCAGACGCCAAATTTGCTGGCGGCTGAAGCCCGTGATTTTTGGTGGGTAACTAGCTAGTCATCAAAACCCTACGGACGACTCTACCTCCACCTTTCTCCAACCACCCTCGACACAAACTGTAACATCCATCACATCCGTCATAGATTGTGTTTTATCAAATCCACCCCCGTGGCAGACTCTAACGTTCTTTCATAGTCTTGCGATATCCACCAGCGGAAAGAGTTCTGATCTTTCCACAACCTCAAAATGTCAGCCCTAGACGTCGAGGCTCTACTTGATTCCACTGCAAATGCCGCACCAGCAGAGCAAAATGGAAATGCGAAATCTAAAGACGACGACCGCCACAAATCAGAGCGCAATGAACGACGAGACAGAGAACGTAACCGCGATGGTAGCAGAGATCGAGACCGAGATCGCAAGCGCAGAGAGCGAAGCAGAGACAAGCCTCGCAGAGAAAATGGAGATAAGGAATTGATTGCAACTCCCACCAGTGAACACGGAAGCGCCCATGGCAGCGCAAAGAGTAGGCGTAGAAGCCGAAGTCGCGATGATGACCGTCGACACTCACGACGTCACAGAGACAGTCCTGACGAAAACGGCCGACGCGACGGAGATTATTATCGAGGTGGTGGTCGTGCTCGTTCACGGTCGCGAAGCCCAAACCGATATTATCGTCCTCGTGGAGGCGATCGTCGTGGAGATCGGGAGGATCTTGATAATAAACCACGAGATGATCGCCGAGGTGGTCGCAATGAAGGACGCCGTCAAAGTACCCCAAAGCGAGAAGTCACACCTCAGCCGACCGAGGATGAGCGTGATCGTCGCACAGTTTTTGTTCAACAGCTTGCTGCTCGTCTTAGGACTAAAGAACTCGTAGCTTTTTTCGAAAAGGTTGGCCCAGTTAAGGAGGCACAAATTGTCAAGGATCGAGTTAGTGGCAGATCTAAAGGGTATGTAAAGAGTCTTCCGTAACGAATGGCTAAATACTGACTGCAGCCCCAGTGTTGGTTATGTTGAGTTTAAGAACGAAGAATCGGTCCCCGCTGCTATTCAACTCACTGGTCAGAAGCTACTAGGAATTCCAATTATTGCACAACTTACCGAAGCCGAGAAGAATCGCCAAGTTCGTAATCCAGAGGCCACTGGTAGTAACCTTAATCAAATTCCCTTCCATCGCCTTTATGTGGGTAATATCCATTTCAGCATCACTGAAAGCGATCTACAGAATGTTTTTGAGCCTTTCGGCGAACTTGAATTTGTTCAGTTGCAAAAGGAAGAGCAAGGTCGCAGTCGTGGTTATGGATTCGTCCAGTAAGTCCCGCTATCAAGATAATCACAAACTCTGCTAATTCAGAATAGATTCCGTGATCCAAACCAGGCTCGTGAGGCACTTGAGAAGATGAATGGGTTTGACCTTGCTGGTCGCCCAATTCGCGTTGGTCTTGGAAACGATAAGTTTACTCCCGAATCTACCGCCAGTTTGTTGCAGAGATTCCAAGGTCAGAGCCACCAACAACAATTCCAGGGTTCTGCATTTTCCGGTGCTGGTGGACGTGGTCCCCAAGCTACCAACGGAAGTAATTTTGATCGAGCCGGTGGACGAGATAACGATAAAGGCGCTGGAGGTGCGAGCGCTTTGGATGATACTGATGTTGGCGGGGTAAACTTCAACAACTATAGTCGAGATGCATTGATGAGAAAGCTCGCCAGAACCGACGAACCCGCCACCGCTACCAAGGCCCGTGACGAGAGACGCGAAGTTTTGAAACCAAAGACCGAGACGAAGCCTTTGCCTGTTAATGTCAATATGGCAAGCAGATGCGTTGTGCTCAAGAACATGTTTGATCCTGCCGAGTAAGTTGCCCTTGTAGAATTTGTAGATTGACTTACTGACATTACCATTGCAGAGAAGAAGGTGATTCATGGATCAAGGAACTTGAGGATGACGTCCGCGCAGAGGCTGAACAGAAATATGGCCACGTTGTTCACATTGCTTTAGATCGAAACTCCCCAGGCGACATCTATCTCAAATTCGATCGGGTTCAAGGTGGAGAAAATGCCATTAAGGGTCTTAACGGCAGATGGTTTGGTGGACGCATGATTACCGCTACTCCTGTTGTGGATGCTGTCTACAGCTCTCTCTTCTCACGCACAAAGGCTATTTAAGATGCTAATTGGGGCTACACATTATAAATTCTAGGGACGCATGGTATGTTGACTCTCTTGACTCCACAGATATCGTCGCTTACATTGAAATAGATGACTTTCACGCCATCTCTATACGTGCACAGCCATTGGACTGTATTTTTGTCCCTGGTTTCTATTTTGACGGTGTCTAGAAATCACTCTCTTTCTACCTTGATCTCTCATCAGTCCATCTAGGTCACACGCCAAACGCCCCCTCAAATCGACCCCCTGCTGAATATCCCAAAATCGACCCCAAAGTCGAATCCCTAATTTTGATGCATCGGTGTCAGCAGAAGCAAGAACGTCTCTTGAAGAGAATTGCTGATATTTTCTCTCTCATCGCAGGAACTTTTCTCTCTACGGCACACTTCTTTGTTCTTTCCGAACCCACCAATACCCATGTTGCCTGTGGTTACCATGGACCACTCCTGCTGATTGCACATAGGCAGATCCTTTTTCTTTCCGTACCAATGAGGAGAAGAATTCTTCTCACTATACTTAGGAGTGGCTTTTTGTTGTTTCTTCGCGCATTCTAGGTAGTTAATTCGATTATTTGGCGTGATTTGGTTTTGTAGCTTGGAAGACGTGAAAATCCTGTGATACTGTGCGTTCATGTGATCTTTTAAAATTAACTATGTGCTTCCTTTCCATTTAATGTTTCTCTTGTCAAAGCCTCCCGCTAGGGTTTTCTTGATATAAAACGATGTTCCCTATCTTGTTCTCAGTCTCTCGCATGAAAGATTTAGGTAGGAGACCTCAACCCATTATCTTTACCACTGGAGAAGTAGAAGATGCAAGTGTATATTTTTGTCTTTTTATTCCTGCAGTCTAAGAGTCCATGCCTGCTTACCAGCACCTCTATCAAGGCCACATTTGTATCGCGTATCTACAACAAACTATCCAGCTCAAAAGTACAGTACCTATACCAATTTATATCCTTGTTTCTCCGGGGGCGGCGGACCTCCGATACACTAAGGAAGGACATCAGTATTCATTCTACCCAAACTAGAATATTCTTGGACTGGGGATCGAAAGGGGGAGGGGGGAGGGGGAGAGGGGAACACTTACACTCCAATAAGGAGGATCCGCCGTCCATTCATAGTATAAGCAGTCATTTTTGTAATCGAGGCCTCCTGTGCACTACGTAGACAAAACGATTAGACTCACAACATTAGGAGAGGGGGGTATAGAGGATGTGGAATGTATATGAAGGGTAACGTACCGCCCATCCTCCTCCTGTTTTCTTGGTCTCCCATACGTAGCCGCCCTTCTGGCAGGCCTCTTTTACTTGGCCCTTTTTCAGCACGACGTCCGTTCCGGTCACTATCCATTCGGGACTTGGAGCGGCGGTTGCTAGGGTTGCGAAAATGACGATGGTGGAGAGGAACTTCATGGTTTTGTGAGACGTTCTTGGCGAGCAGGTGTGGAAACGCGAAGATGTGGGGAGGAGAGATGGAGAGTCTGGGTTTTAATAGGGATTTAGAATTATGACCAACTGGGATCACGGGGTGGGCTGTCGCGAGGGTTAATATAGTATTGTGGCGGGTTAATATATAGGAAACTAGGAAGGCTATGTATGTATGTTATTACGAGTACGAGGTATTTACCGGTCTTGGGGTTTATGGGAATGATTTAACTATTCAATTTATTGTAGACTAGATGACGTCGGCTCACTGAAGTTCCTTTCGTTTGTTCTGATGATGGGTTTATTCTTTCGATTTTGCTAACTAACACATATGGATATCCTAATAAAAAGAGTGTATATACAACAAGCCATCTAATTCAAAGAGCTTCATCAATCTATCTTATGCTGGGGCATCTCCGATACACTAAGTAAAGTTAACATCAGTATACAACAATCCGATCCCAAGTTTTGAACTAGCGAAAAGAGATAAAATACTTACACTGTAATATGGAGGTGTTTTCGTCCATGTATAGAATACGCATTCTCCTCTGTGGTTAAGGCCTGCTGAGCACTAAAGAGAAAACGTTAGATTTATCTGCTGTGGGAAGGGAGGTGTGAATGGGTGCTTACAGTCCAGCCACCGCCCGTGTTTGTGGTCTCCCATACGTAACCGCCTTTTTGGCAGGGCTCTACTACTTGGCCTGGCTTGAGGCGGGCCTCGAGGCGAGAGGAGGAGGCAGGAATCGCGGTTGCGAGAGTTGCGAATGCGGCTATAGTGCAGAGGAACTTCATGTTGGATAGATGAGTTGTGGGGTTCTTTGGATATGTAAAGGAGTTTTTTGTAGTAGGAATAGGATGTAAAGCCTAAAGAAAGAAAACATTTGAACGGAGATGCAGCGGTTAATATGTACTTTTAGTTTTGCACCTTTGAGTAACTGGGATCAGGATATTTTTGTTTCGTGGCGGCCTTACGGTATACCGAGTTATTCGTGTTGATGAGGCTTTGCGGTTTCATGACCTTTTCTTGCTGGTAAATTTACTCGTAATTTTGTACCTGGTGATGGGTGCCTGGCATGGATTGGCTGGACACGGTTTCGGATGGCATTGTCTGTGGGTTCAATTAAGAGGTCTTTAACTCAGATTGGACTTGGCTTGTCTGTATACCAGCTCGACCCCGGTTTGTAGCCAAAATCGCGGATCAAGCGAATTGAGATCTCGAAGTTAGTCAGTAGAGTTTTGTCGGTTGTGGCTTGTGCAACATATACTACCGTACTAACTCGATAGGATGGTCTAAAGTGTATGTGCCTTAGACACATTAAAACCCCCCTAGATCTGCCTTGTTCTACCTCTTTTAGGGTGCGCTAGAACCTGGAGTAAGGGGGTGGACAATGACCAACAAACCCCTACCTGGTCAATAGTACAATTCGGCCCCAAGTTTTAGCGAAATCAGCGAATCAGAGACGCTGATTTAGGCATTATAGATGCGTAAAAAGTGCAGCTCTTAGCTGTCTACCCTCTTTAGCTTTGAATAGCTGCGCGTCTCTAATTTAAATTTACTTCGCACTTGACCATGTCGTACAGTTAACCTTAGACGACAGCTTCCATAGCCGTACTAATTATGATAACACCTATGTAGAATAACCGCATCGAGTATGATACATGGGTGAAGAACTTACAAAAGCAATTCAGGTACGAATTTAGCTACGCAAATACTGACGTCAAGTTTTGGAAATCATTTCGGTGCATCTTTTCGCTTTCGAGTGTTATAAATAAGTTTAGTACAACGGCTGTTACAGTTCTATAAATATCCACGGCACTTGAAATGACCGCAAGAATTCTACTACGTGTCCTCCATCATGAAGAGACGACTATCTTGAAGAATAATTTTTAGTAAACTAGTTCAGTGGGCGGACATTTGCGTAATAAGACGCTTCTTCTCTTATTTCGAGGTAAAAATGATGGCCTAGATATGATACCATGGTAGCGGAAGATAAATATGCACCAGAGTCTTGGTCCCAGTAATCCGAAAATAACAGGTTAATGGTCCGATGCGAGTCAGATTACCGGCTCGATCTACCAAAAACACCCGGTAAAACTGCCCACATGAAATGCGGGACTGCCATGCATTGGCATTTCTTGTCTTTGTATCGCATCCTCGCTTGTGGTTTTTCGGGTCTCGCGTATTTTACATGCGAGTTCTACTTAGCGCTTTCTAGCCACAATTGCATCGTCGAAGTTTTGAAAAAGAAATTCTGAATAGAGATCATGGGGTGGAAGTGGGAAGTGAGTCGTAGCTATTATTGGGGATTGAACATTTGTTTGCGGTAAGAAGCAAAATTAGTAACATTGCGATGGTTTTGTTTTTAGTGTCAATTGACAGAGCTGTAAAAGACAAGTCACACAAGAAGATTATTCGTGGTTTCTTTGACTTATGGTCAACAATAGCAGCACAAGCCAAACGAAACGATTTGGGGTTCCTCAAGCTATCAAGATATGCGGCATGGTGGGCTTTTGGGAAAAAACTGGTCTTATGTGCAGCTTCCAAACGCGATATTGCGAATGGTCGAAGTAAGTTCCACGGACATGCTTAGCGAGAAAACCAATGTGACTAATGTTTTCACAGAGCCGCGGACGCCACAGCTCATCTGTTCTTTGGTTATCTACGGACCCCGGCAAAACATCCGGCTAATATGCATTTTCCTCAGCTGCCACCTCTGTGATTTCTGCCACAAGTACTCTGTGAAATATTCCTCAAAACCGAGTACCCACCAAAGGGTGAGCCGCTATTTGGATCACGCGCAAAATTGAATCTCACAAGCGTACCCCACTTCTCGCCAGCACCACACGCTTCAATATGGTAAGCAAGTAACATAGCATAGGGACAACAGCCGAACCTTGCCCAAAGGTTCAAAAGTTGAGAATACAGCGAGATCTTTCTCAACACTAGAATGCCATCGGGTTCTCAAAGCAATTCCCAACGATAACGATAGCCTACCGTATTGGGCTGGGTTCATTGGAAACGAGTTTCCGGGCAGTCGAGTACCATTAGACAGAAGACAGATAAGCTATGCACCCTGCCAAGCTTTCAACCGTCAGAAGCGTTGAGATGGCCGACACATTCTGGTGGGTGTGGATGACGAGTCAAGAACCTGAGGAAACACATGAGAGAAGGGCTATATTTCAAAGATGTGCTTTGGTTGAGACTCACATGTCGTATAATCAGAGAGAGTGAGTTGTGATAGGGTCAACCAGCCTTCCATAGCTTATGAAATGTAATCCTTTTGGCATTAAACTGGATTAATTCTAGTATACTCATGTATAGATGCACACTTCATTCACCTAATTCCATTGTACTTATTACATCTCGCCAACAAAATTCTGAAGGCATCGGCATCAACTGAAACTGGATAGAAGTAGGAATGGGAGACAGTTGGGAGCCTGGTTGTAGGTTTGCAAATGGTCGTGTATTTTTCTATATATGGTCAATTCAGTATCAAGTTCATATAATTCTTCTTATCTATTCTATCCTAAAGCATGTTGTAAGATCATGTCTTGCGCCAGTACCAATTCCTTCGTTTTGTGGATCGAGGGAGGTTTCTCGCTTCAAACCTACTACTAAAAAATCAAGCGCTGAACCAAAACATCCACGTAATAGAAAGCAAAAACTTCACAACTCCAGCAACCCATAGCATCGTCTGAACTCCTTTAGTTGCCCTTGAGACCCAACCACCAATAATAGCTCCAAGCAACGTCAAACTAAAAGCAGCAATTCTCCTATTCCTCTTGAGATTCTTGGTGGGCGGTTCAAAGAGTTTTGGATCTGAGAAGAGATCACAAAGCAAACTTGTGATAACCACAGTGGGAATTTCACCCACATCCAGCACTCTGCTCGTCACGATCTGTCCGGCGGACTGGAAACTCAAGAGAGCGATAGGAGCAATTTGGTTCCATTGTATGACTGAAGTTCTCGATACAATGGAACCGTTGATGATCCCTCCTTCTATCAGGCCGCTGGCAATAAGTATACAGACGCTCTGTAATAGGAATGAGCTGGCGATAGTTCCACGTCGACGAGGCCCGAAGGCGCGATTGAATCGGGCGAAGACAAAACATCCAATTATGAAGAATCCAATCGAGGAGAGAGAGAAGGCCCAGCCGAATGGTCTGGTATTCTGGCCAGATGCGCCGAGAGCAACGAAGATAGTGTTTCCTATTTCACGTTAGTTATTGTGGATAACAGCTGCTGGCCAAGGAGGCCCACCACGAATTCTTGGAAATCGGACTTTTACGTACCAGTTTGCATAGAGACGAAAGTGCTGAATGCTAGATGGGTTGTCAGCTTTCAATCGCATTTTATTTCACGACAACATACCATTGTACAGTGTGCTATCCACAAACCCAGTCACCAAGCAGCATGCTAGCAGCAGAAGGTCGACATGTTTTGTGCTGATCTGAACGGCGAAATATGTCTGGAGAAAGGATAACCCAGATTTCTTCTGGGACAAATCATTTGAGGATTCTTCTCCCGATTCCATGGGAGTGCTCAAAGGTGGCAAGGCTGTCGAATCCGCTCGTTTCTCGAGATCTGCCATTTTGAAAGTGAGTGATCTGGCGGGGGCTTGAGAGGTTGTCAAGAACTTTGAAGCGACATGTAGTTATTTTGATTTATCATGGGAAGGGATGACAGAAACGTCGTTCTTTGCGAGTGCCATTCGGCTTGCGCTTTTCATGTTCATAGATTCCGGGTCCTCCTTTCTCCGTTATCGCTCAAAGGAACTGTGCCATTGGTCGCTTCGGACTGACAGCTGGCTACTCCAGTAATATTTCCTCATCTCTCCATGCCTACGGCAGTAACCTTACAGGCGCGTAAAAGGAAAAATGGAATAACATCAACAGTGGGCGTGTAACATTTCTCTATGAAGCAGATGCAGTCGAACAACACAAGAACATTGGCACCAGGGTACTTGATAACCCCGCGCATCATTTGTGGAAATCCAGTTGCCCGAAGCTTTGCTTGTGGTGAAAAGCTTCCGGGCACTCCCGCGCGCCAAGTTGAATCTTTTGTGGAATGGACCTTGGCTATGCTTGGCCACAATTGGCTCGCTTGGCGCTTAGGGTCCATTGGTTGTGAGGACTTCGTCTATTACGGTACCGCCGATATTTACTGTAGGTTTAATCATATATGATAGTCGTTGATACATTATTCTGTCCGCATGATTATCATGTGGTAATCTAGCAAAGCACGATATTGCAAAACAAATCCTAGAGAAGAGGAGCGCGAGAGGAAGATCACTCAAAATAGGCTTCCCTATTGGGGTACTTGAATCTAACCTGGTTGCCTTTCTTGACGCTGTCCCTTGATCCACTTTGGAGTTCTGGGGGTGGGAACTTGGCATACAGTAGTCAAGCCTGTTTCTGCAGTGGCGAATATCAAATTGCTCAACGTGCAAAAGTATTTGCACTACAAAACCTGATACTCATACATTGAACGGTTCTATTAATTCTGTCAGCCTTTTGTACTGTATGATCTATTGTAGCCTCACTCTGAACACATAATTGAGAAGGGATAGTACCCCACCTTTGCAGCATCTTCGAACCAATGTTTTGTATTAACTCAATAGCTAGTAGTGCACTTTCAAAGCTATTGGTAGGAAATTAGATCCAGTAGTACAGCCGCCCTAAGATTTGTACTGCGATATCCCTATGTTTGGCACTTTTAGAGGTGGGCGAGTGCTGATGTTCTGCACACCCTAGTACTCTAAGCGAGAAGCCCTGCTACAAAAGTCTTGGATGTCTTGGAGGACAATATGACGTCCAACGGCAGAGATTTCGGAGTGACATCCTACGCCTTCCAAGATGGGAAAAAGTCTTATTCTGTTGCTTAATTCAGTGATGCGACGAAGGTGGATGCTGTGTTGTGCATATCTCGATGTTGGGATACTTAGACGACCCCGCAGCAAGGATTCAACTCTCTACAAATAAAATCTAAGATCCACAATCGAAGTCTAGAAAACTCCGCAGAAGCCCATTACCCACTTTCGGGGTCTATACCGACTAGGAGATAAGTATTTCGTAGATGGCAATTGATCTTCGATTGCATTATCAAAATCCAGACGGAAACTGTTCCGCCCTGCCGTCTGTCTGTGTTGACTTTCGCACAGATAACGACAAAGTGGACTAGTTCAAAATACCTGTTACGGACTGACTTCGGAGTGGTAGTTTTATGCCTTCGATAGGACTTTAGAGTGACATTGGCGCTATCTTCAAAGGGCTTCTTGATACGATAGATCGGGATAGACAGTGATTCTCAATAGAATCGGACATATGATTGCTCTTGAGCTGAGGAAGGTAGGATCGTTCTCATCGGAAAAATGCTTATGAGGCTGGGCAAACAGGATTGCTTTCAAAATACCGGTAGGTAATAACGCATGTAATTGTCCTTCAGGCTGGGGTAAAAGATATTATCCTAACGGACCGAAAAATGAAACTTTAGTTTGAAATAGAGACTAGGTGGTGCGCATTATTACCCCGTATCCACTATGTGCTTCAATTCGCTTAAAAATGTTGGTCGGAGCGTAAGTTCATGTATACAGTCGCTAGGAGCTTCCTTAGGTAGGTAGTTTAGTGAAGGCCACAGACAATACATGGAGGAATAGTTACAGGAGAATCGAATCATTCATTTTCTATCTACTGTTAGCCTTGCAAAAACCCTGTTCATCAGTAGAAGATACAAATCCAATATTTAGTTTAGATACTCGTATTAGATCATACACTCTTGAATTGCTTCAAGTACCATTGCTCTCATCAATATACCAGCATGTATCTATTCCCCTCTTGAGTTGTTCTAGTTACTACTTCTTTGTTAAACATTTGAGCAAAGCACTTTCGGACTAATATGATTGCCACTACGACGTTACTGCTTACAGGCCGAGGCGGTTGCATTCTCATTGAACACGAGCTCCTACGCTTTCGGCCGTGACTGCCTCTAAGATATCTTGGTATCTTGGTATGATGTATTTGTTCTTGGTATCTGCAAGAGCAACCACACAATCTTGAAGGGAGTTGTACTTATCTTTTCTGGCTAATATCTACGGCACATTGTACTCTGAATTAAACGGAGAAACATACCACCCCCGGCATCGCTTGCTTTGAGGTTGTTCTCTGATCTCCTGATGCATATAATACAAAGACTGCCCATCACTTCTGCTCATATCATCACATTCTCACCAGTTCTCCTTAGCTATAATCATATCTTTCTATAAGCACTTCTCCTGTCACCTACAACCGAAAAGATGGCGACTGTTTCGTATCCACCACAGCCCCTGATCCTAGACGAGGTAATTCTACACAGTCATTCTACTCGTACACAATTCCTCGAACTAACGATATTGAAGAAGTTGCATGCCGATGAGAGACTCGCCCTCAAAATCCCGATGGTCAAGACGACTGAAGTCACCCCCCAAACCGTGACCATCGACGTTCCAGCAGAATCAGACAGTATTCTCGTCTCCTTCAACAGAGTCGCCTCACCTACTGCCGCAATCCCAAAATATATCTCAGCTGCCACAAAACTCAAGAAAATGGTCGAAGAGACTGATGAGTTGATTGTATGCCCTGGTGTTTATGATGGACTTTCAGCACGAATTGCTCTACGTGTTGGTTTCAGTGCTATGTATATGGTAAGCAATATGTTGATACTGCCAACCTCCTTCGTCAACAGTTTTCTAATATTGTGGTAATAGACAGGTGCTGGAACAACAGCCTCTCGTCTTGGTCAGCCAGATTTGGGAATTGCTCATCTCCATGATATGAAAGAGCACGCTGAAATGATCGCCAACCTTGATCCATATGGACCACCTCTTATTGCTGATATGGACACTGGCTATGGAGGTTCGTCATTAACCCCTCTTTCCCATAGAAACCATCAACTAATTACCCCTAACAGGTCCAATCATGGTCGCCAATTCTGTCAAGTCCTACATCCGCGCCGGCGTAGCAGGTTTCCACATCGAAGACCAAGTCATGAACAAGCGCTGCGGGCATCTCAAAGGCAAAAAGGTCGTCCCAGAAGAAGAATTCTACAGTCGCATACGCGCAGCCAAATCAGCAAAGGACGCCATGAACTCAGACATCGTACTAATTGCACGCACCGACGCTCTCCAGATGCTCGGTTACGATGAGTGTGTGAAGCGTCTCAAAGTGGCACGCTCGCTTGGAGCTGATGTGGGACTACTCGAAGGCTACACATCCAAAGAGATGGCAGCACAAGCAGTGAAAGACCTTGCGCCCTGGCCGCTGTTGTTGAACATGGTTGAGAATGGAGCAACACCTATCATCACCACCAAGGAGGCGAAGGAGATGGGATTTCGAATCATGATCTTCTCATTTGCATCGATTGCTCCTGCATATGTGGCTATTCAGACGACGCTGCAGCGACTTAAGACAGAGGGAGTCGTTGGCACGGCCAAGGACTTGACTCCCTTGAAGCTCTTTGATATGTGTGGATTGAAAGACTCGATAGTCATTGATACTGAAGCTGGGGGATTGTCTTTCGCGAACGGTATCTAGTTTTTCCTTGCTTGCTTTCTTTTTGTGGGGGGTATTTTCTTGCATAGGAGGTCAATTGTTTCGTTGGTGCACATCACTTCCTCATATATGTTGCAATTGTTGATACCGGCTTCCTTCCTATACATAGTTAAATAAATCATTCTAATGAATTAGCCTAACTCGACTATCCCCTTTGATTCCCTTGCATGTATTCGCCAACCAAGTCAATGCACCCTCAAACTTCAGTGTGGTGCACATCTACTTCAACGAGCTTTCTCTCTCATGCGATTTAGAAAAAAATAAAAGTCTGAGAAGGGCCAAAAGAGGGGGGGGGGGGTTTATACTCGCACTAACGGGAACTACTGCGACGCTAATCCCATTTAGCTTCCACGTCAACACGACCAGGCAGGTTCGTGTCCCTCGCTCCTTCCTCCTCTCGCTTGTCACTGCTCCCTTGGCGAGACAAGCACCACGCCCATGAGAAAATCGTTTCCCCACCTGTAGTCGTCCCTACGACATCATGTCGGTCTCCAGTCCAACACGATGTCTCAGTTCATGCATCTGGCTGTCAAGCCACATACGACGACATTGGACCCATAAGCAATATATATTTCGCCCAGTAGTTGAATGGTCCTGGATATTCTATTACCCTAGAAGTACTGTCTTAGTTTATTTATAACAGTTGCACGCTGGTTTTGCAACAGCTGTTAAATCACAATGGGGGTATCCTTTACGGAAATGGACAGTCAGCGAGGTGGGTGACACAAATGGTAGGTATGCTATGCTGTACTATAAACACCACTGTTCTATTAATCAATACACTATAAAACTTGTACCTAGTAGGTACCTAGGTAGGTCAGAAGAAGGGCTAAGTTGTGATTCGAGGGTACCACTTCCAGTAGGTAGTCTCCGCACCTGTAAGTTGTAAGTAAATAGTACGACATCAGTCGATTATACTTGGAAAGACCTACCCAGCGCTCCTTGAGAAGTCTACGTATTGTTCTATCGAATCAAATGGATTGAAACAAGTAGATGGAACTCTGCGTAAGACCGAATTGATCAACTTCTTCTCAACTACCACGAGTAGAACAAACACCTTATTCGCCGTGTAGATTGCCGAAAGATAAAGCTATTCTAATATATACGGTATATAACGATACGAAAACCACCATATCTACACTTATTGAGAGAAGGCTATATAAATACCCTAACTATTTTCACAAACCCTTGCATTGATTCAACCCGTACTTCCACATCCGCTCCTTCTCCCCCCTTCTTTCCTTCCCCAAATACCTAGCACTATACTATAGAAGAAACCCCCCATTTCTATAACCGCGGTGACTTTACGACGGCTATAGAACCGTCATAGAACGGTTATAATATAGCTATAAAAGTTTATAATGGTTATTAACTCCTACGCGGGTGGTATAAACGATTTTACAATCTTCACTTTACTAAAAGGTTCACTTTGGACAAGATTCACTTTCGCCAAACTTCACTTTGAACAAGATTCACTTTATTATATACTTCACTTCTAACAAACCTCACTTCACCTGATATCACTTCACCTAATATCAGTTTACATAATCTTCACTTCTTCAGTTCTTCAGTTCTTCAGTTCTTCAGTTCTTTATTTCTTCTCTACTTTCTACACATCTTTAATTTTGCCAAACCTTACTTTCGACAATCTTCACTTTTAATAGGTTTCACTATAAACAAGATTCACTTTATTATATACTTCACTTCTAACAAACCTCACCTCACCTAATATCACTTTATATAATATTCACTTCTTTACTGCTTTCTACATACTTTTACTTAATAATAATCTTTACTTTTAATAATCTTCACTTTTAATAGACTTTACTTTATTATATACTTCACTTCTAACAAACCTTATTTTACCTAATATAACTTTACATAACATTCACTTCTTACTTTTTCACTACTTTCTACACACTTTTACTTGATAATAATCTTTACTTTTAACAATCTTCACTTTTAATAGACTTTACTTTATTATATACTTCACTTCTAACAAACCTCATTTTACCTAATATCACTTTATATAACATTTACTTCTTTACTTCTTCACTACTTTCTACACATCTTTAATTTTACTAAACCTTACTTCCGACAATCTTTACTTTTGACAGGTTTTACTATTAATAAGATTTACTTTATTATATACTTCACTTTACCTAATATCACTTTACATAATATTTACTTTTTCACTTCTTCTTTACCTTTCTATATATCTTTAACGTTACTAAACCTTACTTCCGACAATCTTTACTTTTAACAATCTTTACTTTTAACAGATTTTACTATTAACAAGATTTACTTCTAACAAACCTTACTTCATCTAATCTCACTTTATATAATATTTACTTCTTCACTTCTTTACTACTTTCTATACACTTTTACTTAATAATAATCTTTACTTTTAACAATCTTCACTTTTAATAGACTTTACTTTATTATATACTTCACTTCTAACAAACCTCATTTTACCTAATATCACTTTACATAACATTCACTTCTTACTTCTTCACTACTTTCTACACACTTTTACTTGATAATAATCTTTACTTTTAACAATCTTCACTTCTCACTTCTTCACTTCTTCACTTCTTCACTTCTTCACTTCTTTACTTCTTCACTTCTTTACTTCTTCACTTCTTTACTTCTTTACTTCTTTATTTCTTCTCTACTTTCTACACGTCTTTAATTGCTAAACCTCACTTCCGACAATCTTCACTTTTAAAAAGTTTTACTATTAACAAGATTTACTTTATTATGTACAAGTACTTTACTTCTAATAAACCTCACTTCACCTAATATCACTTTATATAATATCTACTTCTTTACTTCTTCTCTACTTTCTATACATCTTTAATTTTACTAAACCCCACTTCCGACAATCTTTACTTTTAATAGATTTTACTATTTATAAGATTTACTTTATTATATACTTTACTTCTAACAAACCTCACTTTATCTAATATCACTTTACATAATATTCACTTCTTCACTTCTTCACTACTTTCTATACATTTTCACTTAATAATAATATTCACTTTCGACAATCTTCACTTTTTACAGGTTTCACTATAACCAAGATTCACTTCTAACAAACCTCACTTCATCTAATATCACTTTACATAATATTCACTTCTTCACTTCTTCACTACTTTCTACACATTTTTACTTAATAATAATCTTCACTTTTGACAATCTTCACTTCCGACAATCCTAACTTTTCACAGGTTTCACTATAAACAAGATTCACTTTATCATATACTTCACTTCTAACATAACTCACTTCATCTAATATCACTTTATCTAATATCACTTTATATAATATCACTTTATATAATATCACTTTACATAATATTCACTTCTTCACTTCTTTACTTCTTTACTTCTTCACTTCTTCACTTCTTTACTACTTTCTACAAATTTTTACTTAATAATAATCTTCACTTTTGACAATCTTCCCTTTTAATAGACTTCACTTCATTATATAATTCTTCTAATTACCACTTCACTTAATCATCACTCGTTCGCTTCTTCACTTTATTTTACATCCCTTCCCATCTAAATCCCACACTAAAGAAAGAAAACCATAGAAAGCATCTGGGCAATAGTAGTGCTGCCAATCTAACAGCAGTTAGAGTTTTTAATCCACTAGGTAAGAAACAAACTCTTGAATGTAGCTCTTATGTGCAGCCATAAGTCAATATACTCTTCCTTCAAAACTTAAGGTAAACAATAACCAATTTTTGTTTCATGTCCGAATCGTATGTATTGCATTCAGCAGAGTAGGCACGTAGAATAAAGTATAAGTAGTAAACAACAGAATCTCCAAAGGTATATAAAATATAACAAGAATAAACTACCTACCTACATTTTATCCCCCTTCCCCCTTCCCCCTTCCCCCCAAAAACTACAAAAAACCAATCCCCCCCAAAGGACCCCTGACTGATCAAGACTCAAACCCCATCTAATTAAAAAGAAAGCCTTCCTCCACTAATCCCTTCAAAATTCAAAATTCAAACCCCAAAATCACAACATCAACATATAAGTTATAACCCCCCTCTCACCATCTCACCATTACCTATCCACCCATTACATCCACCCATCCCATCCTATTAGTTAACTACCTATATTAAAGTCTTGACACAAGACACAAGGTACAATAATCTAGTATTGTATTGTCTTTATTAGTATGAGGTTCTAAGTAAAGTGTAGGATATGGGTTCTATATATACCCGTAGGTCACGTGTTTACCCCCCCCTTTAGGTAGTGCAGTAGCTGAAACTTGAAACTGCTACTACCGATACTAAGATATATATAAAAAAGACTATACAAACAAGAATATAGCATCATAGCAACACATCCACTCTCACTCTCACTCTCACTCTCACTCTTACTCTCACTCTCACCCCCACCCCCTCACTCCCATAACTCCACTACCCTCACACTCCCACTCTCACCCCCATAACTCCACAACCTCCTCAGCAAACCACCCATCTCATTTAATTACCATCTATTATCCCATTGTCCTACTATACCACAATCACAATCACAATGCCCACCCCCTCACCCCCTTACTCCCAAAACCCGCAAAGCACTGCACCAACATAGGACCCTCTCTCTGCAGTAGTTGCGATATCTGCTACAATACCGTAGGCAATCGAAATCGTGGCTAAATTCTATTTTAGTAAAAACTTACCACC